>JARHVA010006346.1:610000-625000 GCA_037957365.1 Torreya grandis | reverse complement strand
GAAAGCCAATTTTAAAATTGGTGTACTAGGATTGTAGGAAAGACACTCTAAAATATGGAGGTTATTCCTATATGAAATCTACTCCAAAATGATTCCAACCACCTACAAATGGTATAAGGCATACAACTGTTGAGAATACCTGGGTAATGATGAACTTAGAAAGAAAAGAAAAAAAATGTGCTACACACATTACCCCCAATCACTAGTGTCTAAAACATGGATTATAATCTATAAGTCATACCAACTACATGGATTATTGATCTAAGACTCCAACCCTAGGAATAATGACTTATTCCAAGCTATATTTATGTGATTCTTACATATGCATGTAATTATATTTTAATTGTTACAACATAGATACATACATATATGAATCTCTATTGTAATATAACCATTCTAAATATTATTTGATTTTATATAAGTCCTTTACATTGAAGAACTATTGGGTTATGAACTACTATTTATGAAGTATTATGTGAGATTTTCATGGTAACCTATAGTTATGTTTCAATGCAATGTAGGTTCAAACAAGTCCTTAAGTTTAAAATAACATAAGTACACACACACACACACACACACACACACACACACACACACACACACACACACACACACACACACACACACACACACATTCATATAGTTATGTTTCAATGCAATGTAGGTTCAAACAAGTCCTTTAGTTTAAAATAACATAAGTACACACACACACACACACACACACACACACACACACACACACACACACACACACACACACACACACACACACACACACACACACACACACACACACACACACACACACACACATTCAAACTACTGCATAATGTAGTTGGCCAAGTTTTCTAATGGCTAGTACATGATAAACATCAACTATGTCACATTTTTCAAATATTTTAGTGGCCACCATGTGAAGTTTATTTCTTTATTTTTTAGATGGACATCTCCATATAATTTATCTTCATAAACAAGGGGTATGTTACTTCTAACCTTTAAAATATTTATATTTACATCTCCTATTATTTTCAATTTGTCTCCATGTACAATAGATAGTGAGTGAATCTGCCCAATGCCCACAACAACACCATCAAATGGATCCAACACCCCAAATTTATCCCCTTCTTGAAGTTTATAAATACATTTATACAAAAACAAAAAAACAAAAAAAACATTATATTGAGATATAAAATATTCGATAACACATAGATAAATATTTATAAGAAACTAGAAAATGATGATAGGAAACCTGAAACCATGCACTTGACATATTAAAAAAAATTAATTTCCTGCTATTTGATATAAAATGGATGTTAGATACAGAAGGTGTCAATATGTTAGTAGTCATGTGCCATGAAGATGTGGATGCTACAAAGACAGCAAGTGACATTCCTCCAGTTGTTATGGGTTATTTTATAGTTGTTGCAAGCACCTTGCTCACCACTAGGCACAACTTTGTAGTGGTTATGGGCTTAACCTATAGCTATTTTAGGTACATCCTAACCCTTATATACACCTCTCTAGTAGTTATAGGTTAATTACTCACAAATGATGAGCTATGGCTTTAGCTATGGGCTATTATAAATTCATGAAAGACACCAGACATGCTAGAGGAAGAGTGAAGGAAAATTAGAGTAAAAAATTCAAACATTGCTAAGGAATGACCATACCCTTGAATAACAAAGTAAGTTCTATAACAAATGCATGCACATCTAATTTTTATTTAGAGTGTTTCAGACCATAATTTATGACTACAAGAATACAAAAGAACCACTCTCATCTTTTGGTCACTTCATACAAAATAATTTCACTCTACCAATAAGAGAGATCTAGGATCTTTTATAGAGCACATGTCCCAAGTTTGATAAACTAGCTGATTGCCAAATTAAAATTTTGTTAAATAAATAATCCATCAACAAACATCCTCATTTACTATGAGTAAGACAAAAGAGAAATAAGCCCTCAATAGGCTCATATAGAGGAGATCAAGAGCAATAAATTCCATTACCCACCCTCATCCATGATTATAAAGGATCTGACTTGGATAACAAGAAAATATCTACAACAACCACCTTGTGAAAGGATGGAAATAGTCTCCCATACCACTAAATACCATTGATCCATTGCTTTACAGGTCATCAAGATTGTATCCACGTGTTGAGAGCATAATTAAAAGATAGGACACTATGATCACATAATTACCCAAGGGTAACAATATAGAAAAATCATGACAACCAGGGTAATAATTACATGAGGAAAAAACAAGCTAAGCTTCCATTCTAGAAAACACTCACATGTAGATTTCCTATGCCATAAACCTAGAAAAAAATGGTTATAAAGGTATGGTGTATCTTTTAGTCATAGAAAAGCACTTTATTTTTTTAATATAGCATGCATTATATTAAAAATCATATTTAATCATTAAAACATCATTCATCAAGTCTTATCATGAGATATTCCAACTCACCACTTAAAATCCTCATTATGAATTCATCTTATCTTTTTGCATCCTTCACATACCATGTCACTTAGGGACAATTGACACTTCACATGGGGGTGGAAGAAAGTTGTAGTCAACCAATAACATGATAATATATGCATGTAGATTGAGATATCATGATTACACCATTACTACACCCATATTTAATTGGAGAAAAAAATCAATTTTATTATTTTCCACTTTAAGATCAAAGCTCATTCACAAAAAGACCTAAGCAAGGCATTACTATATCTTGTAACCATAACTACCATTATTGAAGAAAATTGCTTCACTACAAGTAATAATATAAAGGTGAAATTGGGTATTTTAAAGAGATATCTATTTGAAAAAAATTATAGGAATATAAACTAGCTAGAATGGGAGGTTCAGTAGTGAGAAGGGAAGCCTCATACCATAGGCAGTTGTAGGGAGACCCAGACAACTAGGACATATTTAGTAGGGTTGGATAGGCTACCTATTTTGAGAAACTAAATTTTTTAGAACCTCTCACTAGAGAGTTTATAGGGTATTTTATAGGAGAATAGATGATAGTATTTGGCATCACATTTCTAGTTATAAAAGAAATGGTAAGTTAGGTTATTAGGTTACCAAGAATTGGGGAAAACTAGGAAGAAAAACCTAATGGCCAACTAGCTAGATAATAATTTTTTCAAGATAATGAAAGGCTAGTGATTAAGAAAGGAGGTGTGGAGAACTCAATCTACCCCCATCCTAGGGAGAAGTGGCCTCATATATCATCAAATATCTGACATGTGAAGGTAGGTACTCCTTGATCTATACTCTCCAATTTAAATGTTTGAATCATTTAAGGCATGGTAGGACTATTAATATCCCAAACCACTTGTGAAATATCTTGAAAAAAATGCCTAAATAATAACAAAGGGGGGTAGATAAAGCCTTGTCCCATCATTGTCTAATTTAGTTGTTGGTTAAATTAGGTATAAGAGATATTAGACTTAACCTTAACTGGGAACAATTTATAACCTTAAGGACTGGTGAACCTCAACAAGAGGAGGGAAATAACAAGGAGGAATATCTCAAGGGATAGGTCTAGCAAACAACACAAAAGGATATTATAGGCACTAGTGCAAGTAGTCATCCCTAGCTAATATAGTCTCACCTATAGTTAATATGGGTAAGAGAAGATGAAGAAAATTAGTGTTACTTCTTGAGGATACAAAGGAGGAAAGTCCACCAAAACAAATAGGGCAAGATATAATTTCTCTTGCTATTCCAACTATTTAAGCATAATAAGTAGATTCTTCCACCATAGCTCCTTTAAAAGCATAAGAAGCTCTTCCATCACTAGTTTCATAGGAAGAAGGGGATGCCACAAAACTTTATCTTCAACAAGAATTTCTTCCATCACAAGCTACACAAGAAAAGCAAGTTTTAATATCTCCCCCTCCTAAAAAGAAAAAGAAGATTGAAAGTAAGAATCCCTCTACATCAAAGAGGAGACCTCATCCTAGGAGGTCTCAAATAATTAAAAGATAAAGTTCAACCCTAACATCCTCACCTATATACATCAGTAAGGATGAAGAGAAGAAGAAGGAGCCCATAATTCATAAGACCTCTGATGGGTTTTAGATAATAGAATTGTCTACTAAAGAAGAGTTTGAAAAGGAAGAGGAAATGTAATCACCTAAGTAACCCAAATTGGGAGAAGAATACATGGAACTACTCAAATAAATATGGTATATAGAATAATAAATAATAATTTCTTATCATCCTATAAAAGAGGAAGAATTACTTGAAGAAAATACCATGGAAGAAGCATCAAACCAAGACACAATTCCTCATGACCAGGAATTCAAAACTTTGGAACAAGCCATGGAAGAGATATATATAGGTTAAAGAACAAAATAGTAGAGTTAAAATGCAAAAGAGGCATACACACACTTTTGGGGGTAGTATAATTTATAAATCCATCTATGGAAGAAGATTCAAGCAAGGAAAGGACATTGGAGGAGCCTAAAATAACTCCCTTAGAAGTATTTTTAGTAGATTCATCAACCTTACCTATAGATGGAATTAGTGTACCCCCAGAAAAACTTACAATATATAATGCTCTGGCTTTGGTACCATTCCATAATAGGTTTTATTTTGTAGAGACCACTACAAAAGTACCCATAATAAAAGAAGTAATTGATGTAGACCTCTTAACTGCTAGGCCAGTAGAAAGTAATGACCTTTTAAAATTTCTTGAGGAAAAGTTTAGTGATGATGAAACTTATCATAAGTAGTTAATACAAAGGTTTATAATATATGTTTAAGCAAGGGAGCAGTAGGAAGATTTAAAATAAAGCCTAGAAATGGGTGAAACTAGGATCACTTATTTGAAAGAGAATATCACTAACATGTATGAGACTACTGAGATGCTAATGGAATGAAGATCACCCTATAGGGTATATGTTGTAGACGTAGATGAAAGGTAGCTCAAATTTAAATATGATGGGATATACAGTGATCAGTCATACATGGTATGTGATTCTAAGTCTTTCTTTGAGGTCTATAGGCATGCTGACCTTGATATTTATGCATAATTGAGTGAGTTTTACATGTATCAGTATGATGTGCCACATGACACAAAGTGGAATCCCAATATATACCTATGGGATGTCCAATTGAATGATTTTACCTCATACCTCCTTAATTAAATAAGAAGAAATAAACAAGTTAAGGACTATCAAGAGAAATAAAAAGAGGCTACCCTAATAATTAGGGGTGAATCTATTGATTCAAAATATATAATAGAGCAATGGGTTATTTTTATGAATGTAGACACTCAATAAGCATGGGTAAAAAATAAAAAAGTAGAGGTCTAAAACCAATACTCGATCCTCATGGAGGGAGATGGAAAATAATTTTTTATTTCTTATTTGCATAGATGGGCAGAGCTTTTAGATACCCTAAAATAAAAAGAACCTTATTCCCCTCAGAACATCAAAGATGCAATACATAGAGTATATATGTACATTGATCTTGTTTAAAAAATAAGCATAAGTTGGTTAGGGTTGATGTTTCATCCACCCATGTTTTGGTTCCCAATTCCTAATTGGGAATGGAATACGCTAGATGATAGAGAGGTAGAAAAGAATAGGTGGAAAATAATAGATGATGCTAAAGGTTTTTATATCTTCGAAGGGATGGGATGTATTGAGCCCTTAGATTTCAAGAAATATTATGGATTCATAATAAAAAAAAGGCTTTCTCGAGCATAAGCAATAGGTTAAGTAAGGGGTGTGATGAGACCACTAATTGTTCTATTTATAGCCTCATCCATACCCAATTGTATATCTTTTTCCTATATGAATCCCTAGAACTATCCATGACTCATGTAAATGAATGATTATATGTGTGCATTAATATATACATATTGTGCTATGGATTAATGATTCTTTTTATTTGATTAGATTATACTTATGTAACCTTATTTAAAATATTTTTGAAGGGTAGAATAAGACTACAATAATAGTGCTTAGTCATAACACTTATAGAGAAGCTCGTAATAGCTACCAACCTATAGGTTTCCACCTACAAGTTTCCCATAGCAACTATAGGATTTCACATATAGGTTGCCCATAACAACTACCAAGCTACAAGATTTATACTTATAGGTTTTCCATATAAACTATAGGTTTTCACCTGTAGGTTTCCCATATCAACTATATACTTTCACCTATAGGAGCTCGCAACCACTACACAAAACCAACTATTATTGTGGTAATAAGTAACTAGTTTAAAGGACACATCCAAATATCTTAGAAACAAAGTAAATGATTGAAGAGTATTCTCCATAGTATCTATATGGATCCCTCACATGCATATAAACTTGGATGTGCTACCAAAAGATGAATAAGATAAGGATAATGGAAAGGAGAAAAAGAATAAAAATAACAAAATAGATTATATTGTCCTTTACCCAGTCAGGGCTGAAAATAAGTAACTTTAAGTTATTAACCAGCTAAAGGTTGATTGGGTTATTTGGAAAGTATTTGTACCTTTCTTACTTTAGTGTCTAATTGTAAAATTAAGAAAATTTAGTTCTTATACACTTTCTATAGATGGTTTTTGTGAACTTATTGATAGATATTTGAAGAGATGGACACATAGGAATTAATTCATGCAAAGCCAAACATAGAAAAATTATTTCCAATACAAATAATCTACAAACTGATTTCTTTTTTTAATTCATATTACATTAACATTTGGAACAATACACACAAATAAAAAGGAGAATATATCCTATATCTAGGGATTGCCAAATCCCTACAATATCTCCTATGAAACTTCCTATAACTAGGAAATCATAACTATGATATATTGTTATATAAAATAAAAATATATCTCAACCATAATAATATTCTAACTCATCATATAAATCATATGATTACTAACTACTAAAAAACTAATATTTACTATTTACCACTAACTATTGACCTCTCGATAAAAATTACCTATACAATATTAATAATGTGAAAAATACTCTAACATTCACCCCCTTATTAAAATTATTAATCCTATCTACACCCCCTTAATGTGAGCATGGGTAAAACATACATCTTCAAGAATTGAAATAGAATCATATGCCAATGCATACTTTTAGGTCTACATACTATTGTTTAAATCTTGATATCTAGATATTTCTACACATGATCACTAGAATGCTTTCAACATATATGCTATTTAATCCCAATAGACGTGTCACTGACAGATCATCTCTATAAAGGAGTAAGGCATTCAGAGGATCTCTATAGTCAGAGGATTTTTGTAGTTAGCTACCCTCTTATACAATTATTGACCACATTCCATTATATCCACACTCTCCCTTATCTCTAAATAGTAGAGGTGTTTCAAACAAGTAGGGAAATGAGAAACACACCTTGAATGTCATATTTTACCCTATAAGAAATCAAATTTGTACTTTTAGCCACTATGAATGATCATGCCACTCAATCTTACATAGCGAAAAAGAATCCCACTACCACTAGTAGTATTCCTTGACTTTAGTCTATTTAATTCTGAATGGAAAATGAAACATAGCTTTATTTTCCTATTCCATAATGTGAACATTTCCACACCATAGAACTTAAAAATTAAATGTATCTACCACACTAAAAACTAGACCACACAACACATGGACACCAAATCAATATGTGGCCTTGTCGATGGTGCCTGATGAGAGGTTATTGAATAACCTCCATCTTCTATGTATCCTTCAACCTCTAGTGTATATATCTTTACTTAGATGGTATGTTGATGTAGCTTAGGTGCATAATTCTTTTGAGGGAAATCCTCCCCACAATGCAGATGTCATGTACAAATTAAAATTCATCCATAAAACAATTTTTTTTATTCTTACAATTTTGACTTTTGACTCAATGACTAAATAATGAGCCTATACTAATGAACCATGACCCTATAAAAATAATAATTTATGTGACACCTAATTAATTTTGACACAAACTAAGGCTTATAAACCTTGACTCACTATTAAAATAGTTTTAAATCTAAATAAAAAACAAACTTTTAAAACACATACTCAAACCTAAAGAATTAAAAATTATAAGATGCTTTCATAAAACAAAAAATACTTTGACCAAAAAACTAACCTTTTGAAACTTATACGGTAAGCTATTTTAGATGCTTTATAAAACACTTTACAGTCAATATCCACAGAGTACAAGATTAAATCTAGTAGTTGGAGGTATGAATGTAAGATTACATGGAATGATGCTCTATGTATGGAGTGTCTACTATAGGATAGGAATCAATGATTAACTTGTGGGTGCTCAACTTTACGCATAGACTATGTGGGAAAGAGTTCAATGTAAAAAATGTCACATCACTATTAAAAAATAGATCTACTCTTATGTTATAATCAATATAGCTATAGAGTCTTCCTCCTTGAACTCCCTTGCCTCTGGTACACTAATTTGTGTGAATGATTTAAAAAATAGCATCAAATCCCAAGTATATTTGTTGCCAAGCTTGGTCACTTCACTATTAATGTCAATTCCTACAAAATATTTCATAATCTATCCATATTTTGAGTTTTAATATATGGCTTTGATCTTGGGAAATTGAGTGGTTCATGTTAAGAGGTGTAATTCATTATTTATCCTTTGTGGGGCTATGGTATTGTATTTTTTATGTATTTTAGGTGGGAATATAGGGGTATATTATGAATTTAGATTTTAGAAATCATTTTATTGAAAATATTGAATAATTTTCTAATTTTTTAGTCTCTTAGTTTTAATTTTTAGTGTCAATCAGACCTAAGAGATCATTTCTTTATTTGTAATAAGGAGGTTTAGTTAGGTAGAGAGACTTTTAGCATAGGAATCAGGGATTTAGTCATTGGGCTCAAGGCTAGTTATGATAATGAAACTAGGAAATTTTTGAAGGTTCTAATATAGGGGTTGTCATTTTTTAAAATTTTGCCTAAGTATGGAACCCTTGTACCTTGAGGATTTTGGTCTTATAATTCATCATTGACCTCTTATTCTAGTTCTAGTATTTTTAAGTTATCGCACTACAAGCTAATGAGGAGATTCAATTCATGGGTTTAAATGATCAACACCTTTTCCATTGATGTCAAAGGGGGAGAATTGAAGCAGTAAAACATAGCATGATCTAGAACAACATTACAATACTAAAGTTAGGGGGAGCATAAAGTAAGGGGAGAATGATAGGGAATTTTATTTGTCTTTTCACATAAATTGTGTAATAGTATAGGTTAAATATTTTTTACCTAATGTTAATATATCTATATGTATTATTAAAGCACATATGTTCATTATTATTTCCTTCACACAAGCATATTCAATGCATGTGGAGGCTAGAAGCTGTATTACAAACTAAAGCTATCCAAATATCAAAGAAATGAATTTAATTTATTCCTTAGATTTTAAAGAGTTATTTACTTTCATAGGTATCTTGTTGTATTATTTGATACATTTAGACCTTGATTGCTTCTTTTCATATCTAGTGGTTCTAGAGAAGTTAGAAAAGTCTAGCATCTAGAAAACATATAAGACATACAAGAAATTATATTCTAACTAAACAAAATTAATTTCAACCAAAGTAATAAAACTAAGAATAATGACTAAACCTAACTTTAAATGCACTTAAAAATTAGCAGTGAACATCTCAGGTTTTGTATACCATGTACCAGTATAATAATGATGATTACATTAAAAAATGTATTGGTAAAATAATAGTGAATAAGTACACCTATACTCAGATCTTTATTACATTAAATAATAAATTACACCATATATATAACAAAAGTTTAGGTGATAATCTAACAAGTTAAGGTGACAGGCTAGTTAAGGTGACAAAACATCATCATAATCATCTACATTGCTAGCAAGATCAACACTCATGTATGAGTCTACTTGATTTTATTCCTCATCCTCATTTATGACATGAAATACATTCTCTCTTCCAATACCTTCATTTTAATCAAAATATCTTCTTTAAATAGTCCATCATCATCTTCATCCACTTCTTCGAATGTTTCTTGTAAATCAACATATTGCCCATCAGGCATTATATTGATAAATTCCATGAATTTTTGTTTTCAATGAGATTATATTTTAATGACATATGACCATCCTAGGCTTCTTAAATCATCAATTAGAAATTATTGGCTAACTTGAAGAGAGGAAACATACACTCATCTATCTTTGATAAAAATTGTCATGTATTTACATGTACAAATCGATACTCATCAGATTGTACTACGGATGGTCAGATATACTTAAATTTTAATAATATAGGACTATTTTCACCAAAATACACTTGAATAATTTATTGGATGAATCTAACATAAAATTTCTTCTCAATTTCATGAAGAAATTCAGCACTAACAACACAATCACAATTTGTCTTTCCTTTGTCTTTTTTTTCCACTCTTAAATGACTAACATAGGCCTACATTCCACTACTATGCATAGCCCATAAATGTGGTGATTTTTAAATATCACTTTCCTCCATTTTTATATCTTGACCTTATTCTTTTGCATCACAGACTGCATTAGCAATCCATTCTTTAAATTTTGGAAAAGAATCACCTCCAATAAATCATGGCATTTGTGCTTTTGAGGTCAATGTTGAATCTAAGTTTGATTATCTTATTCATATTTTATACATATATTATTAACGTACAAATAGTAATATTAATGATATAAATATGTAAATGCAATTGAGTAAATAAATTATTTTGTAAATTGTTTTTAACTATGTCTCTTATTGAACAATGATGTGTTTTGAAGAATATAGGCATGTATTACACTTTTTTCTTGATTTGATAGCTTTAAGTGACATCCATTTCATTATAATACTTCACCTACAACTCTCTCATCTTCATCATCATCCCATACATGTTGATTGACATTTTTTAAATCCTTCATATATTTTGTGCAAAATCCCATGGCCTCTTGCATTGAACCTTAGACATGTTGCCTTCTGATTTTACCCTAGTACAAACAAATTCTTCAAAACCTTCATATATAATTCTATAGGATACATTCATAACATTTTTATTGGGCCATAATACTCTAGTTCATATTCTAGATGTATTAAAAGGTGCATAGAAATGTTAACGATTGTTGGTGGAAATTATTTATCCAATAGACAAAGGACTTCAACAACCTCCTCCCTTAAATTATAAAAGTTTTAAATATATTATACATGTAAAATCATTCTCTTTAATATTAATCCCAACCTTATAATTACCAATCTTGGCCCCTTTTCTAAACATAATATATTTACCACAATAGGTAAAATATTCTTGATTATGACATGATAGTCATGGCTCTTGAAGCCTCTTCAACTATTAATGTCATTTTGGCTTCTAATACTACTACTTACATATCTAGTGGGAAAGTGAGTCTAAGACATCAACTATAAGAATTGTGCACATTGTTTCTTTGTCCAAACATAAGGAGCACTTAGTTTTCTATATTTTTCAACCCAAATATTTTGATGAATATTTATTTGTTGAAATTCTTCACATGATTAAATGGTATCAAAATCACCAAAAAGAGTTTCTAAATAGCATAAGCTATATTTTTCTCAATATGCATAAAGTCAACAATATGCAAAATGACTATATCCTTAGAGTATTGTAACTTATAGAATATGTATAACCATTTTACACTACTTTAATTAGATGGATCATATTTACTACCAACAATCCCATCATTTTTAATTATAAATGACATTATTTTTTATCCATTCTCAATAATGTAATCACCCATTACTAGAAATTGAGCTTCACAATTCTCTTCTTGACCATTGAAACATGTTTTTTGTTGATGATATGGATGATCCATTTTAAGGTAAGCATGATGTCCAAAATAAATACACTTATACAAATTCTTGAGTGCCTCACAAAATCCTTAAAGTTGCAAATAGGACATCCATGTTATCCATGAATAGTGAGACTAGATAATGTGTCATATGTAGGAAGATCATGAATCATAAACAATAAGGAAGGTCTTAAAATGAATTTGATTAAATGAAAATCCATTAAAGATTGAATTACTTTAATTCCTTTCCACAATTCTATTAGCTCATTATATAATGGCTCTAGATAAGCATCAATTATATCTGAAGTCACACTTTTCTTTCTTGGTATAATCAATGATAACATTAATAAAAATGGTTTAGTTACTAACCATGGAGGTATGTTATAATTTATTAAAAACTCTAGACAATTTGGCCATTTGGTACCTTGATCTAAGAATGGGTTTACCCCATATAGATCCAAACCAAACCTTATATTATGAGGATCTTAAGAGAAATTAGACCACCTATTAACAAATTCCATCCACATCTTAGAATCAGGCACATTTAATTATTTTCCATAAATGATCTTATTTTGGGCATGCCACTGCATAAGTTTAGCAATGTCTTTACACCTATACATTCAAAGTAATCATGGAGATATTGGAAAGTGGTGAAGAACCTTTCTAATAACCATAGTTGATTTCAACCCTTGTCTATACCTCACTTCATGGCATTTCAGACATTCACTCTCACTTGCAATATTATTGTGAAATAATACACAACAATTCATACATGTGTGGATGTTTTCATACCCTAAGCCTAGATTATTTCTTTGAATTTTACATTGACTTAATTTTGATAGAAATGTGGAGTCAGGTGGTAACAATGAACTTAATAATCCCAATAACTGATATACACTCTCATTTGTCAAACCAATCACCACTTGCAAGTTAAGAATTTAAAGGATTATTATCAAATGACTTAACTTGAAATTATCATACATAGAATTTAAATCATCCTTCATCAACTTGTCCCAATCATAATTTAGACCCTCATTTAACATTTTATAAACTTCAAACCCTTCGTCTAACATTTTTTCCTCTTCATCTATGTTTGGTGCCACTTCATCTATGTTTATTTCCTCTTCATCTCTCACACTCTAAAATTCTATCATTTCTTCATAATAATTGTAATACCAAGGGATTATACCAAGATGCCCATATCTTATCATATGTTGATAAATCGCATTTGATTTTTTTCACCTTTCCACCAAGACAATTATTACATAGACATGGATATTTTTCCATGTCCCTCTCATCGGGTACTCTCTCATCATATACATGGTATTGATCCATAGTCAACCTTTGACATTGATCCATATGTAATGTTATAGATTCTAGTATTAATTTATTTTCCTATTTCAAGAAAAAAATATAAATCTAAAAAACTAAACTTACTCAGGATATAATACATGTAAACTCATTTTCTTCAGAACTCTTCAGTACCTACCTAAAATTTAGATCACTTCATAAAATTAGGATATAGATCACTCTATAGAATTAGAATTAGATCACTCTACAAGATACAAAGCACTCTAAAGCAATTTAAATTCAAGAAATATAGCTAGACATCACTCTACATGAATCAAATGTTCTACCTCTACATAAATCTTTGTGGTCAGTTTTGTGCATTTTTTACTTGTAGGATTCTCAGCTATCAATGGCTAATTGGCAAGAAACATAGAAACTATTATGCCCTCATTTTTTTCCCATGTGAAAGAGGTAGAGATTAAAATTATATTATATAAATTTTTTATTATTGGTACCTCAACATTTATATTTCTAATATAAAAAATATCCATTGTAGTTAAAAAATAGAAACTAATAATGGTCAAATTGTAATACATAAAGATAAGGAAATTTTGGGGTGTTTTTATACTATTTATTTGCATTTATAATAGCATGTTATAATTATAAAAATCTTTTTGATCATGTAAACTTATGTTCAATTTACATGTCATCTACAATGTGCATAAAAAGAAGACCATGATGACTGAAAATAAACAAATATTATTTTTATCCATATTTTATTGAGTTCCTTCCTTATATAGATGATAATTAAAGAAAGGGTTTGGAAATGTAACAAAAAACACTATCAAATAGGGTAATAAATTATTTGTTTTAACTTTGAGCATTACTTACTAGCATAAATTATTAACATGTTGAGATAAGATAAATTGTTATAATAATTGATATAATTCCATGTGTGGAGATATATTATAAATTAAAATATCTTGGTGACCAAATTTATTTTATGAGCTAGCATAACTTTCAACTATGCCATATGAGACAATCTTCTAGGATTCCATGTAATTAATAGATTAGGCTTTCACACAATGTTACCCAAGCATGGAGGTCTAGGTTAGGGACATAAGCATATGGTTTAAAGTAAAAGTGATCAAAGGAATTTAAATTTGGATTGATGTTACAAGTTCAATTCCTATATGCTCCAAAATGAATAGAGGAAACTAATGAAAAAATAGTCTACTAAAATTAGAATTGCCTGTATGGTTATGGTACGCAGTTGCCTATGTAACTATTGTAAGTTACACCAACCAGTAACAAACTAATTATGATGTGAATTCACTACCCATCCCATGGAGACTTCATGAAAAGGATCCTAAAGGATTAGGTTGGTGAATTAGTTACAAAATTAGAAATTAATACCATACCCATGCGTGACAACATGAAACACAAATAGACGACTTCAAGATATGGTCACTACATTATGTTGATTATAAAATGAATAAAAGCATCTAATTATTTTATAATATAAATAAATATCAATTATTACATGGTAATCAATTTCTTATGACAAGATACCCTCTTATTTATGTAACTCATCTCTTATAATACACTATTTTGTTCTCCTAGCTAGATATAATTTCCAATCAAAAAGCTATAGATTTTGTGTTTAATATAATGAGGGTTTAAAATTACCTCTAAATTCATTATAGAGGGCATCCCCAAATTTTAATTCACTATAGAGGACCTCATTGACTTCAAATTTATTGTATTAAACTCTAAATTCCTTGCCTACCTTTTTAGAAATCTCTAGGTCCTCTCTAAACAATATGTTTTCCCATGAAAGTAGCTACTATACTTATATGATAAAACCTAAAATGCCTCATGTCATCAAAT
>JARHVA010006346.1:400000-605000 GCA_037957365.1 Torreya grandis | reverse complement strand
TTATTCTCAATCAAATCATATTTCAAATTGGATTTCCCCATACGATAATTTATAACAATGGTGATAACTCAAAAAAAAGACAAATCAATTATGTGTGAAATTTAAAATTCAACATAAATTCTCAAGACCTTACCATCCTTAATATAATGGCCAAGTAGAGGACACCAACAAAATTTTGAACAAAGTCTTTAAAAAAACTATTAGAGAAACTTTTTTTAATTGTGTAATCACCCAAAAGTGGTATTTGATTGCTAAGAGTGATACTTGATACTAAATTTCCATATCTTATGCCTATACCTATCTTATAGCCTATTATCACACTTATTTAGCCTTTATGCAGGACATAAGCATTCCTAATCAGCCCTAAATTAGTCTTAGACCCTCATTTCCTAGTTCTAGCACTTTGTGCCTAGTGTTCTACTAGCTAGACACTATTGTTATAATGACAATAGTGCCACATGGCACTAGTATCCCAAAAATGGTGATAATGTTTTTTTACCTTTCTTTTACCCAAATGGATATATTTTCAAAACTATAACCTTCTAGGGTCAGCCTAGACTTGTCTTATCACTCACAAAATCATCTAAATAATATCAATACTTGACTTTTATCCCTCTAACCACTAGATGGAAATCATATGAGAAATATATATTCCAACTCAGAATAAATTGTGCACAATTAACTTTATCAATCCCTATTATTCCATACTTATGCATACTACCATGTACAATAGTCATAAGCTCAATTTACACAAATTTTTAGTCTCGATCAAATTGAATGCACTCAAGGACACTATCATACTATATTTACTTATACTTGAGCCAAAACATAGGTGGGGAGAACTACATAAGGATTGATCCCTCCTTAGATTATTGGTATGTAGGAAAATCTCTTCATAAAGGGGTGTTGAGGATGTCTAACCTACCCTACTAACAAACAAACTTCTTAGCTCATGTCAGCCAAATAACCTAGCTACATAAGGGATTAGGGTTTTTTCCCAAAATTAGTCAAAATAGACAATACACAAGGTTTGAAAACTCAGGCATGCATGACTAAACCTTACAAATCTAGACACAAATGCACCAAGAATCTTAGATAGTCTTGCACAAAGGACACTACTACCAATATCAGGACTACCTATATTAGGACACTATCATCACATTTCCAATAATGGAGTTACTATCCAATTATGGTGCTATTATCTAGGAGGGGTTTTGACATCAAGATCTAGTTTGTGACACTCAAAATAGCTTCTACCTTAGTTTATATAAACTAGATCATTAATCTTAGTTATTTTCTAGTGAAGTTATTTCTTGAACTCTTTATTAATATTTTAAAAAAATTAAAATCTAGTTAATTCTATAGAAAATCAATGGTTGTATTTATTTCATACCATTTCCCTAATTTAGTCTAGTTGGCTCTTTTAAAAACATATGATTTACATTTGTTAAGTCCTAAATTATTAAAACATTTGTTGAACCCTACTTACTTCAAACATTGTTCAAATCCTAACCCTAGATGATCCTATGTTTCGTATCATTATTTTTCCTATTTTCATTAGCTACTTTAATTTTTTAAGATTTCATATATTCTATTTTATCATCTCTACTTAAATTTGTTTACGATATGCCATCCAAAAAAATTATCCCTCTTCCATTAATAAGAAGTGCTAGGCTAGGTGGTAATCATATTGAGCATATTTAGATTCATGCTATTTGAGCTTATACCATTGTTAAGCATGGAATATACTGAGAGGGGGGGTGAATCAGTATATTATATATCTTATAAAACTTTCCCTTTATCAAATTCCACTTAATCAAACATTTGAGATATGCAATAAAACTCAAACAATAAACATCACACAAGATAGAGAGAGACACTAGATATAACATGGAAACCCAATGTGGGAAAAACCACGAAGAAGAATCTCAAGTATATTCATGAGAAACAACCCACAGGAGCACCATACCCCTTTACCAAGTACCAACCCAACTACAATTCATGAGCACCAACCCATAGGAGCTTCAAACCCCTTCGTCGATCACCAACCTAGCAACTATTCATGAGCACCAACCCCTTTGCCGAGCACCAACCCAACAACAATTCATGAGCACTAACCCATAGGATCACCAACCCCTTTGTGTATACCACACACCTATCTCTCAATGTTGCTCTCTCAACAAATGATAGTTCAATACAACATCTCTTTCCTCTCTCTCACCTTTGCTCTTCTAAGCTAGATATAACAAATACTATTCATATCTCACAATTGCTCTTCTAAGCTAGATATTACAATATCAAACCAACCTCTCTCAACCATATATACAAATGGCTTCTCAAGCATTTATTTATAGCTTTCTAAATGACCTTTGGCCTTCCCCCTTTGTGACCCTTCAATCCTCATGGAAAATGGCACCAAACTTGTATGACCCTTCATATTCAAGCCTTTGAAAAGTCATGTGGTGACCCTTCATGACGAAAAACATCCTTCCCACTTTTGTCCTTATCTTTGGTGACTTTTCATATTCCTCAAAGTGTCCCTTCATGAGAAATTGCACCTTTACTCTTTTGTCTTCACTTGGTGACTCTTGGTATTCCCCAAGATGACTCTTCATGGGAATATGTGTCCCATCATTATTTTTTCTTTACCTCATGGCTCTTCGACTTCTCCATGGGCCTTTCCTTTGTCTCATATGCAACCAAAAATATATTCATTAATAGTAAATAAATATTAACTCATATTAGCCAAGATAAACAACATAAAATGAAATGGGGCCTTTATCACCAATAATGCTAAACCTTTGACATCAATGACAATATTTCCAACAATCTCCCCCTTTGTCATTGATGTCAACCTCAATCCTAAAAATGCCACACCCTGTCACCTACACATACTATCATTTGAAAACATATAATAACTCCCCCTTACTGTAGAAACTTGTACCTATTCCATGTACCTATTTTCTACACCTATACCTATTATTCTCCCCCTTTGACATCAAAGGCAAAGGGCCTACTTAGAGCTAACACTTAGCTCCCCCTCAACTGATGCTGAACATCAATGGCATGAAGTAATAGAAATTACTCCCAACTCCTCTTGCCAATCTTTAAATGTGTCCTTTGATTGTGCCTTTGAGAAGATATTTGATAATGCATATAAATCTTTACCTATCCTTTGATAATTTGCAATCAACTCATTTGAATATTTTCTTCTAATCTCACAACCTTCTGCATGAAACTTTAAGGTGTATCTTTGATCACATATTTAAGTTACACTCAATAGATTATTCTTACAAAACATTCTTATCTTTGGTTCTACTAATATCTAAACTTAAGATACCTTTTCCAGCTATCCTTGCAGTGGTTTTATATTCAAATTTCACTATGCCACCATTTGATCTTATTTACTCTTATCTCCTGTCATATGCCTCAAAAATCTGATATCAACAAACCATGGCTGATCTTTACCTCTTACATGTAGGGCTATCTGAACCATCATAGAATCTTTAGGTTATTTCTTCTTCCATGAACATGTTTGAACCTTCTTCTTAATGAATGGAGCATTGAAACTCTGATCCTTCTTTATTGAATATGCATGAGTATTCTTTTACTTCTTTCTAAAATTGTTAGCTCTTTTTCAACATTCTAATTTCTTATGACCATAATCATTTGAAACACTACATATGCAAGAATCATTCTAATAGCCTCAAACCATAATACTGATGCAAAATTTTCTTCAAAAATCTATTCCCTCAAAAGATATACAAATTAATTTGTCAACTCACCTTCTTATCATGCAACATAACCAAGACCCAATAGCATCCACCATGCTTCAATTTTTCTTAAAAGTGTCTCCTTTAAGCCTAGAAGAGACACCCCACACAATAGGGTTTTAGAAATAAATCTCAGGAGATTCCCACATCTCCTTTGTTTCTTCTTTGATTTTCTTGTGTTTTTCTTTTAGAATCCGTTTAAGCATGTCTAACCTTTTTAACTTCCTAACCTTATCATTTATGATGTTTTTCTTTTTCTCAACTTTTGCAGCTATCTTATCTTGACAAAGCTCATGCTCAAATGTGACAAGAGATTCTACACAATCCTTCTTATCTGATTCTTTATCTACTATTGAAAGTAATTCATTTTCATTCTTAAACTCAACCTGATCATCCTTTACTATTTTAGGTCTCCAAACCTTAATTTGACTCTTCTCATATCTTTTATGGGCTTTGTAACCTTTGACATACTTTTAAGATCTCTTTACTTGTTTTGGACATAATTTAGCAATATGGCCAACCTTATGACAACAAAAGCAAACAATATTTCTCATACCTTTTTCTTGAATGTGACTAAGATCTCCCTTTGACTAATTGCTTCTCCTCATACAGTCTCTTGCCCTATTACCAACATGATGACAAACAATATAATGGCCATGAAAATAATTTGAAAACTTAAAAGCATTGGGTTGCTTGATCGACTTCTTTGATTTACCTTCAAAACCTGCATCCTTCCTTCCTTAGACCAATATTTCATGATCTTTCTCAACCTTGATTATAAGCTTCTCATTATTATCCTTTAAAGAACCGAACTCATCCTTCAAATGATTACACTCTTCATCTTTTGATGTTAAAATTGAATTTGCAACCTCTAACTAATTATTAAGACCCTAAATAAATATCTTATTTTCTTTTACTTCTATAGCCAACTTAGAATCCAAGATACACACCTTTTCCTTAAGAGCCTCAACCATAGATTTCAACTCTTGATTCTCCTTTTTTATCTGCTTGGCCATCTTATGCTTTTCTTTGATCTATCTTCAAGCTGTTAAACCCTTTCTAAAGGAACCTACTCTGATACCAATTGTTAAGCATGGAATATACTAAGAGGGGGGTTGAATCAGTATATTATATATCTTATAAAACTTTCCCTTTATCAAATTCCACTTAATCAAACATTTAAGATATGTAATAAAAATCAAATAATAAACATCACACAAGATAGAGAGAGACACCAAATATAATGTGGAAACCCAATGTGGGAAAAACCATGGAGAACAATCTCAAGTATATTTGTGAGAAATAACTGACAGGAGCACCATACCCCTTTGCTGAGTACTAACCCAGCTACAATTCATGAGCACCAACCCACAGGAGCTTCAAACCCCTTTGCCGAGCACTAACCTAGCAACTATTCATGAGCACCAACCCACAGGAGCACCAACCCCTCTGTCGAGTACCAACCTAGCAACAATTCATGAGCACCAACCCATAGGAGCACCAACCCCTTTGTGTATACCACACATCTATCTCTCAATGTTGCTATCTCAACAAATGATAGTTCAATACAACATCTCTTTCCTCTCTCTCACCTTTGATCTTCTAAGCTAGATATAACAAATACTATTCATCTCTCACAATTGCTCTTCTAAGCTAGATATTACAATATCAAATCAACCTCTCTCAACCATAGATACAAATGTCTTCTCAAGCCTTTATTTATAGCTTTCCAAATGACCTTTGGCCTTCCCCCTTTATGACCCTTCAATCCTCATGGAAAATGGCACCAAACTTGTATGACCCTTCATATTCAAGCCTTTGAAAACTCATGTGGTGACCTTTCATGAGCAAAAATGTCCTTCCCACTTTTGTCCTTATCTTTGGTGACTTTTCATATTCCTCAAAGTGTCCCTTCATGAGAAATTATGCCATTACTCTTTTGTCTTCACTTGGGGACTCTTGGTATTCCCCAAGATGACTCTTCATGGGAAAATGCATCCCATCCTTCTTTTGTCTTTACCCCATGGCTCTTTGACTTCTCCATGGGCCCTTCTTTTGTCTCATATGCAACCAAAATATATTCATTAATATTAAATAAATATTAACTCATATTAGGCAAGATAAACAACATTAAATGCAATGGGGCCTTTATCACCAATAATGCTAAACCTTTGACATCAATGACAATATTTCCAACAACCATGGATAAGGAACCTATTGTCACTCCCATTTTTATCCTTCACACCTTGATTATGTTGATTTCAATGATAATTCATCTAAAGATGAGCAATATAATAAAGATCAAGATGATACATAAGTTTGAAATTGGGACATTCTCCCTCCACTTAACAATGAAAACCTAATCTTCAATAAAGATGAGATCTTACAAAACTTCAAAGATAAACTTCAGGAATAACCCCTTGATCATACATAAATTTTACAATCCATAATGGAAACTAAGAATAAATAAAAAATGGTCAATATTCAACTCCCTTAGCTAATAAAATTATTACACCTACATTGGGACCAACATAATTATCACAACAACCAGTTATAACTAAAAAAACTTAGTGAAAAAGCTATACCTCTTATGGCTTGTTCTTCCACTCCATATGTACAATCCCTTATACATGAGGTTCATATTTTGTAGGCTAAGGTGTTACATACTGAGTAAAGGTATTATAGGCCATCACATGCCTTGGATTCTAATTCTATATTACATACACTTTTGGTACATCACATACGGATAGATCCCTTTCCATCTAGATTTGTGGCACCTAAGCTTACATTGTATGATGGTAAGGGTGACCTAGAGAATCATCTCTAAGACTTTCACATAACATGTTTGGAATGCATGTCTAATGATTGGGTCCTCACAATGTTATTCAAATGTAGTTTAGAGGATTATGCCTTATATTGGTTTTATGATACACAAAATCAATCTATCACTACATTTAATACATTAGTAAATATGTTTTTATCACACTTCTCAATAAACATCAGTGGTAAGATCGCATATGCTCAAGTTTCACAATTGAAATAGAAATCAAATGAGACTATTATAGAATACATCTTATGATATAATACTATATTGTCCTAATTAAATAGTTCCATGGTAGATAAAGAGATTCAAGACATATTAAAACAGAGTCTTTTACTAGTATTACATGAATTTATCTTGTTTAAGACATTTTCATCCTTCACAAATTTTTGCCACACAATAAAATAAAGAGAAGTCAAGCTTATCTCAATCTAAAATATATAATTGGATTAGAATCAACTACTAAGAGTTCTATTAAGGCTTCATACAAGGTAAGGGACATTGATAATAAGAGTGATTCAAATAGCATAATTAACACAACTTCAAATCCATTTCCTCACCTAGTTTTATTTTCTCCTCCATGAAATTTTTTCATCAACCTTCAATAATATCTATCACATATTTTATATTAGCTCTTAAAATGTAATGCCATATCTCTCCCTCCCATCAAAGGCATTGATATGACATATATTATTCGAAATATCTATGATCCTAATGCATTTTTCAAGTATTATAGGACACCAGGCCATATAATAAACATATGCATCAACTTGAAACATAGGATCACAAGATTTGATTGAGGCTAACATTATTGATGTGGACACACCCATATAAGCATAAAAAGTAAAAAATAGAAGATAAATCATTGAAAATATTCTTAGATCCATTTCCAAATCATACAAAAAAATGAGGTAGGGAACACTTTAGGTGTTCACTACACATATCAAGCACATCCACCAGTAGATTCATATCACACTACTATATAGGAGGCACACATACTAAATAATATCATTGGTGTGTACCACACTATAGTTATATATATACCACTCATCAATTTCTTAGAGAATGAGATTATCAATGATGATACAAATTTATATGAACTCTTTATATGAGATTACATAGATCATCATCTTATTAAAGTGTTATGGTTGAGAATAGGTCAATCATTAGTTAGTACACTATCACAATTATATAGAATTTGGGGTGTTAAAATCAAGAATATCTCATATAGAAATAGATGCTAGTGGTTTTATTGGTCATGTTTAGAGTTCCATTAGAAATATTATAATTTCACTATAGGTTAGACGAGCACATGTGGCCACTATATTCTTAAGAGTACCTAGTGCAGGTATATTTGACATATTATTGGGTAGGACATGGATATAGTAGCTATTATCAATCCCATCCATAATGTACATATACTTAAAATATATATATTCAAAACATGTGGACATAATTTAGGCTCTTTCATATAAATATCCTTTACCTATCCCATAGGCAATTGCATCTTAGTTACCAGTTATATCGCACGTACTAGTTATAGTAAACTTATCAGTTATATCTCCAAGAACAATTCATATCAGTATAACATAGAGTTTAATGGAGCCACTAAATTAGGTGAGGTATAATTTTATAGTGTTTCCAAATATGCATAGTCTCCCATAGAGACCATTATTAGAGATACCTCTATGTTAGAGATATGTTGCATATTCTAGAGGGCCTCCCTTTATTCACTTTCTATAAAGATCAATCTTATTGATTTCTCAGGGTTCTCAACACATAAAACCTATGTAACCTACATCTTCTTATACCATATGGGTCTATAAGACCCCTAAAATTCATAGGACACCATAGTTAGTGTCACAGATTCCTAGCATTACTCCACAAACATGGCCAAATATAGATCACTAAGTGAAATAGATTATAGGACCATAGTTTCCATTTCATATAACATGCATGATCATAGTTCTTTTATTTGACATAGGCAATGGTGATATTGAGTATTTCATGAGACTCATCACATATTGTTACTCCATTCTTATACATACTTTCCTTCTCTCTTGTTCTTCGTACATAGTTTATTTTCATGTTGCTTGTACATAAACTATATCTAGAAAATATAAAAACAATATAATATT
This sequence comes from Torreya grandis, assembly GCA_037957365.1. Taxonomy (NCBI): domain Eukaryota; kingdom Viridiplantae; phylum Streptophyta; class Pinopsida; order Cupressales; family Taxaceae; genus Torreya; species Torreya grandis. Next base: position 596,268 of record JARHVA010006346.1, on the reverse strand, counting down.
TCAAAAACATAAAAAAAATAAAAATAATAATTACTCAAAAAATATAAAATTAAATATTATATGCATTTATAGGTTTATATTTATTATATTTTCTAGACACTACATATGCTAGCTATCTTATTATAGTCAATTTTATTATACATGCCTGTTTCACATGTACTTGTTGAGTGCTTGCATATTGATAAAGGACTAAAGTATATTACACAAATACAAACTTGTTGTTATCTACCATTTAGGGGAATATATACCAATATATGGGGCTTAACTTGACACATTCTCCCACTTAGGGGCACTTTATACATAGTTTTGATTCCTAGGTTCCATCTTTCTATGCTCTAGATCCCATATGTAGGATTTTTATATCTTCATATTGATCATGTTAATCTTACTCAAATTTCTTGTTGGTTATTAATAATTTAGACTCAGAAAATGTACATAATATCACTTATATAGATTTTTATTACATATTCATGCATACTTTCAATTCTAGCCTTCCTAGTTTAGACTTGATTACATCTCTATGTTTCTTATATTTAAGGGCATTTGAATATATCATTTTTATTTGTCTCTATGCCACTTATTTTCATAGTATGTATGATTTGGACATGTGCCCATGTCCTTTTGTATGAATTCTTCATGGTGTATGTAGACATTTGAACATGTCCTATGTGATCCTAATACATTTTTTTTGTTACTTGCATATGTGGACATTTGAACTTATCCATGTATGTCTTGTTTTCTCATATTTAATGACATGTACCCATGCCCCTTAGATTGTGGCCCCTTGGCCTACTTTGCATTCCTCATGTGTTTTGTATGTATGATTTATTATATGCATCTGGCCATGACACTTCCTTTTTCTTATTACACAAATCATTTTTGAATACCATGAGGGACCTCATGCATCTACCCTTCCTACTTAGATTCCATGATGGACATCATGCCCCATCCCCCTAGGTGGATACCTAGTTATAATCATATTTATTTTTATATACATTATTATATCTATCTTGTAAATCTTTTGAATGATATACATGACACACATATTACATTAAATTATTATGCTTAGATTATCTTACATTCCAATGTTATATGTGTACATTATATTGGATTATTATGCAAATATCATATATGATCTTGCTAACACACATTTTGTAAAGCTTTTTATTTTAAGGATAGTTCTTAAAAATTTCAAAAACTCCCCTCAAAATAGGGGTAATTCATAAGGGTTTATCATAGAGATCAGGCTCATATATTGTATTCACAGTACTTTTTTAGCACATAGGTTTAAATTATAGAAAATCAAACTCATGCAAACATAATGGGAAAATAGTGACCTATAAATTAGTATAATTACATGAAAATTAGATAAAAAGGACATTACCACCCTAATTGGGACACTAGTGCCACATGGTGATACTACCCAAGACATGGCATTACTATCTAGTAGCCTCATTTTTAAAAAAAAACCTAGAATAGCTAGAAATGTATAGTAGGTATAGTAAAAATTTATACAAATTTACAAAAATTTAGTTATGCACATGCACACATGCACACGCACACACGCACGCACGTACACACACACACACACACACACACATATCAGTTTTGCTTAAATTCATATTATTTTAGCTCAAATTCATACCATTTTTATTAAATTAGGGGTCTCATACATGGTATGAACATTCCCATATTTAATTTAGTTACACAAATATAGATTATTATAACTCAATCTAGAGTCTATATGGTCAAATATCAGATTTGGGGGCATGTGTCTAACAATTTATTTTTGTATGCTCATTTACAGATCGATTGATCAAATCAAATTAAAAATTAAATGTCACTCTTTGCATTATATAAACCCAAAATCATATTATATGTTGCAAAGTAATTTCATTCCTTATTCCATCTATAGTGGTTGGCATTCTCGAATGGCTTGGAGTCACCTAATGTATGAAGTAGTTGCAAAGTTGATATACCCAATTAGACACACCCAAAAATATATTTCTAGTTACTTCATGAAATTCCATTCTAGATGCATCTACTACACATGGTTGGGAAATTATGGATTCATATTGAGCCACCTACATGAGAGGATTGGACATACCATAAATCCAATATAAGCTATTCATAGGTCATGATCCATCAAGTAGGGGTGGGAAATCATGGAGTAAAAACCATGTTGAGTTATTAAGCCACCCACACATAAGGATTGATCATGCCATTAGCTTATTCCAATATATTCACCCATTGATCACTATATACATGCACACACATAGGTTATCACTAGGTTTATGCATTGGTTTGCATACCAAATGAGGTGTATTAATTATTTTCCTCTTTCCTATCTCTTTACTAAGTTTTAATTCTTTACTCAGTTTAGTATTTTTATTTTGATATCTCTTAAGTAAGGACTAATTTAAGTATGTCTCATTTTCTAGACATGCATTGGATCATGGTTAACATACCTAGATCCAACTTCACATATTAAGACCTAGCTTCACAAGACTCACCTCCTAGGTAAGTCCAAGTATAATTATTTTTCCTTTATCCTATCATTTTACTTTGCTACATTTATATAATAAAAGTGGGGGGGGGGGGGGGGAGTGGGTAAATGTAATCACCCAAAAGTGGTATTTGAGTGCTAAAAGTGATACTTTAGACTACCTATCCCTAGACCTATCTTAGATCCTATTATCACAATTATCCAACCTTCATATGGGACACAAAAATCCCTTGTCATCCCTAAAGTAGTCTCAAACCCTGATTTTTTGATTCTAGCCCTTTGTGCCTAGTGTTCTACTAGTTAGAAACTAATGCCATAATAAGGACACTACACCATATGAATCTAATGTCCCAAAAATGACACTAATGTCCTTTACCTTTATTTTCCCAAAATAGATATATTTTCAAAACTATAACCTACTAGGGTTATCCTAGACCTCTTTTATAACCCACATAAGCATCAAAACAATATAAATACATGGCTTTTATCCCTATAACCACTAGAAGGAAATTAGATGAAAAATACATATTAAAAATCAAAATAAGTTGTGAACAATTAAGGTTATCAATCCATATTCTAACCTACTTATGCATATTACCATCTACAATAGCTCTAAGCCCATATTACCTATATTTTTAGTCTAAAGATAATTAAAGGCACTCAGTTCCACTATCATAATAGCTTGAATTTCACTCAAACTATAAGTTAGGTGGGGAGAACTACATGAGGCTTGATCCCTCCATAGATTATTTTTATGTAGTCAACTCTCTTTACAATAGGGTGTTAAAGGTGTCCAAAATAACTTATTAACAAACACACTTTTTAGTTTATTTTAATTAGATACCCTAGCTACATGGAAGATTATGATTTTCTCACAAAATATATCAAAACAAAAAATATATAGGGTTTCATAACTTGTGCATGTAGGAACATACCTTAACAATATAGACACAAGTGCACCTAAAATCTTGGGATAGTCCTATATAGATGACATTACTACCAATATCAAGACACTACCACCAAATTTCCATTAATGGTGCTAGTATCAAATTGTGGTGCTACTATCCAAGAGGGGTTCTAACATTGAGATATAATTTGCAACACTTAGAATAGATTTTAACTTAGTTTACAACACCAATATCATTTATTTTATTTGTTTTCCATCTAAGTTCTTACTTGTACTATTTATTACTATTTTTAGAAAAGTAAAATCTATAACAAATTAGTGGTTGTATTTATTACATGTTATTTCCCTAATTTAGTCTAATAAAATGTTAAAAAAACATAGGTTTGATATTTTTTAAGTCCTAAAAGGTTAAAATAGATTGTCATCTCCATCTATATCTCACACTTTGGGTTTACCGTACTAGCATACACACTACTTCTAGGCAACACCATTTTCACTCATATATGGGTTTGAATAAATATTACCATTAGAGTTTGAAATCCCATCTTTATATATATCTCTTCATTATATAATTCTTGATGAATAATTATGTGAATCTTGCTTTCATACTTTGTATTTTCTTGATGAACACAATATGGCCATTTTATAGCATAATCATCAATACAATGCTCATATTACTAAATAACACAATAAAAAGGTAAAAGTATAAAATTTTAATGTTGGTGATTTTATCCTAAAATTATATTATACACATGACACAGAAGGAAAATATGCTCAAAATAGTGGGGTAATTTCTTAGTATGAGATATCTTTGGTCCTAATACCTATCAATTACAAACTAATGCAGGGCATGTTTTCAAAGAACTACCAATGCTCAATTTTTAAATAATATTTTTCTTAAATATTTAATTTATTTTCATATGTCGATATACTATAAATACTAAAATTATTTGTAAGTATTCTACAATAATTTCTAATTTTTAGTAGTACATTCTACATGCCAACCTTAGTCCCAATCTTTGTTCCTTGTGTTTATATTTGTTAATTTAAATTAATTCATGAGTTAAATTGTAAGACCACAAATAGGACTCAACCTTCTTCAAGAATATATTTTCCTTCATAAATATAGTTTTAGCATTTTCTCTTTAATCATAAGTTTATGACTTTACAAGTTTATTTTCATTTCTTATTTCTATAGACACCAATATTGTGTCGACTCCCCTTGGTCCCCTTCTAACCACTTACACACTTTATTAATTTAAAATAAATTACTTATTTTAAATTAATGACATCACCCTAGACACCTCACCTTGGACACCTCATCTTAAACATCTCACCCTAAGACCATTTCCTACCCTATGAGTCACCCTAAGACTAAGTCATCCAAATCCTAACTGCCTAAGACCTATTCTCACTCTATTCCAACCTCCTAACTAACTCTCGTGCCTAATCAACCCATCTTTTAACCGTTATCCAATGGAAAATGCACTTGGCAAATGGAGGAATGGGCAAATGGCTAAAAATAGCCATTTTACCCATTCTCTAGCTGCCAACATCGGTCAACTATCGACCGACACCGATGGGATTACTGACATCGGTTACATAAACTGAGTTTTAATGTTAATTTAGCCCCTCTCCCTCTATCCCCCTACCTCTTCGAATATCGATGCACACACTCTAAGACCAATCATCAAAATTTAACTAATGCTCCCCTGGCTACAGAAACTCTATGCAAGTCACTCCAGATTAGACTGGAACATTGTACGAGGACCTTGACATTAGCCACAATAGGAATAAGTATTATCACACCTTTGGTTCTTCACCAAGCAGAGCTAAGTATTCTTCTGTCTCATTTCAGTAATTTAGAATACATTAGTAATTAGTTTCTATTTACTATTTCTAAGTACTATCAACTAGACTTGATTTCTTTTGTGGAGAGGCTAAAAAGCCTTCCTCTTATTCTTATCCTCTTCTCATACCTATCCCCAACCTTTGCCACTTCTCAGACCCTATTCACTATCCTACAACCCTGCACAAATCTTTAGGCTTCCAAACTCTTTTGTCATGACACAGACAAATTCCAAAACCCGTCCAAGGCATATTCCCCCTACCGACATCAATAGCATAACCGACGTCGGCATCATTGACCAACCGACATCGGCATAACTACCGACGCTGGTGACTGAGACAGACTGATTGCAAAGAATAGGTATGCATTGTCTACTTTCTCTTTCTTATTCTTTCATCATTTCATTTTATACAAATCTCGTTGCCTTAAATAGTGGACTGTCATCCCTCACAGAGCTTTACGCTTCCAGGACCAAGCACGTAGCTTGGCAATCCACCTTATCTTATTCTAACATTTTCTTTGTTTAAGTCTTATTCTTATCTACAGGTGTTTTCCTCCATAGCCAAAGAGGAGCTCCTATAATGCTTGGATATAGTGCACAACTTAATCCAGTTAATGTACAAACCTCTAACTCTTAACCTTAGTTTCTTCTTTCTTCTGAATGTAATTAGCGAAAAATGTAGAGAAACATTTTGGCACTCCTGGTGGGACCCTGGAGTTTTCCTTGGGTTCATTTTTTTTTTAAAGCAAACTTTCATATAGATGCATTAGGAAAAAATTCTCTTATTACATCTTTTTCCTCTATCTCTTTATTTTGAAAAGAAATCATAAGCGGAAGTTAAAAAGAATATCTTTATTTTTCTTCTTGTCACTTCTTTCCTACATCTTAGAATAGTGAAAAATTCATATTCTTAACCTCTTCTCCAATTGTTTACATTTGAACAAACATATTTCAATTTGGATTAAAAACTATTGCATTTTATTCCTACTTGAATGCATACTTCGACTACTCACTTAGTAATTAAAAGCATTATGAATAAATCGTAGTGCATAAATGTTACACAACCAGACCACAAGCACATCAAATTAAACATTTAAACATACTTGAGATAAGGCCCATCTAGGATTTCATCACCTAGTGAATACCTTACCCTTTCTGGTGATCCTACTTGGATTTCACTACCAAGGGGATGACCCACTCTATTCTCTGGTAGAGTATAAACTATAGGCAAAGTATATATTGGCTAAGCAGCCCAGCTCAGCTCTGGGTTTGTGAAGTGAAGGGAGCAATCCCCAACACCAGGCCACATACTGAACCTAACATAGATTTTTGAGCACCAAAACATAACCCGAAACCAACCATAGACTTCTTCTTTAGGACCCGTTCTAAAATCCCAATTCCCAAACATATTCTTCTAAGGCATAAGCCACCACGACTCTAAAATTTATTTTTAGGAATTTAACATTTTAGAGGTTGCTTGCCATCATCTATTTTGCTATTTTTATCTAATTTTTTGAGCTGGTAAGGTCGCATCATTCTGAGGTCTAAAAATAACCCAAAATTTCTCTTTCTTTCAAAAAAAATTAGTTTTTTTGTGTTTCTAGAATTACATAGAAACCAACATCAGTTTTTCCACCAGCGTCAGCAACCAAGCTTCACCGACATCAATTATTACACCAACTTCAACAACATTTCATAACCAACATCGGTTAGTAAATTGGCGTCGGTCACTATCAACCAAATTTTCTTCTCAAATAGCAAGCTTAAAACCCAACTTTTTTGTTATTAAACATAAATTCTAGTTTTTTGAAACTAAAACACACAATTTTTAGAACCTGAACCCATTTCTCCTTGGATGGTTTTGACACGTAGTCAAGCCAAATCCCTTGTTGACCACGTGATTCAACAACCACTCCCACCTTCACCTTTCATACCATGTCACCAAATGGAGTATACTTCAGACACTGAGCATACTCCTATCCAACCAACCCCCAATCGACCTCATATTGTTCCTAAAGGGGATCAAGAATTTGAGAGATTTCTTGACCACAATGTCAAGGCTCTCCAACATTATCTCGCTAGAAGCCAAACATGAGATCTTTCAGGTAATCCTTTTTATGGGATACCAACTTCCTTGGTTGAAATGGAAATGATATCAACAACCTCTGCTACCTAACATATGGTCACTTAGGCTATTGCCTCGACCAGTAACCCAACCATGGCTAATGTTCAAGATTTGGCCTCCCCTTTTATTTCTGGACCTACCTCCATCAGGGTTTCCATACCCCCTCAACCACAAATAATTCAACCAAGTTTGACACCTTTTCAGAACTTGATTGTCTTTACCCCACCCACTCTTGTACCCATAAATACAAGAGTGACTACCTATCCTTTAACTAGTGTTGCCACTATTCAAACACCCTTATTGGCATCTAGTCAATTTGTGCCCTCCAACTTCATGGCACAAGCCCCCTTGACCTCCACATTAGTCCCTATGATGAACTACCAATATGTTGTGCCTACACAAATACAACTAAGTACATCATACACCCCTCTCAATGCCTTCCAAGTACCCTACAACCTAGGGGGTGCCCCTCCTGCCAATCCACCAACTGATTTAATCAAGATGCTGATGGATAAGATGTCCAACCTTGAGACATCCATTTTTGGTTCAAGCAATGTTCTTTCATATGAAAAAATCTATAATGAACCCATCCACCCTTCAGTCCTTATTAGACCATATCCTAGCCAGTGGGAACTCCCAAAATTTACTTGCTTTTAGAGTAAATAAGACCCACAACAACATCTATGAGCATTTAGACATGTTTGCTACCTTATAGCACATGATGATGCGTTATTACTTCACACATTTCCCATGTCACTTTTTACCACCACCCTTGACTGGTATAGCTCCATTACCAATCATTCTCTCTTTACCTTCACTCAACTAGCTCAACTATTCCTTGACCACTTCTCAATCAACATCACTAAGAAGGTCGCCATCATAGACCTATATTCTATTAGACAATTCGACGATGAATCAATAGCTGACTTCGTTGCTCATTGGAGAGGATTGATCAACTAGCTATCCCTTTCATTACCTCAACCTGAGCTCATTGAGCTCTTTTCAAGAGCATGTGCCAACCACATCTCATCCACTTTACGGGTTCAAACTTTCTACACATTTGATGAAGCTTTCACCATGGCCCGAAATCTTGAACTCCATGCAATCAAAGAAGATAGAGTCAAATTGCATAGTAAAAATACCAACACAAAATCCAATGACCCTTCTTCCAAATCTTTTTCTTCCCACTCCAAGTCCAAGGGATTGGCAAATGTTGTGGTACTTAGGTCATCATCCTCTACCACAACTAACCAATCTGAGCCCTCCACATCACAAAACATTACTAGACAATTCCAACAGCGGTATATATAGCATCAATACACTCCAATAGGAGAATCATACGCTTCTATGTTGGATAAAATAGTGAAGCAGGGGGTCCTCAACCTCCCTCAATTCTGACTACCCCAATTTGACCACTCAAAAGCCATCCCTACATGGTATAGGGAAAATGACTTTTTTAATTATCACCGTGTCAAAGGTCATGCCACGGACAATTGCAAAACCCTCAAAAATGTTATTCAAGACATGTTAGACAAAGGAGATCTTGTTTTAGATAACCCAAATGCACCAGCTAACCAAAACATAGATATCTTTAGGAAACCATTCCCTAACCATCCCCCAAGTCAAAATAACATTCAGACCATGGCTGATGACCTTTAAGAGCACAATATACACATGGTCGACATGGTTTCTCCTTTCATTCATAACCAACCTCTCCCATAGTCTGAAGAGGTTAGTCAACCTATTTCTCCACCATGGGTAGAGGAGCTTTTGTCTCTTATTTGTCCTCCACCAATGGAGGATTGTCCTCCATCCACCCCTCTTTCACACATAGGAGAGCCTACTTTGACCTCTCCCATATTGGAGGACACTTTGACGATACCAATGCCGACTGCCCAACCTTCATCCTTCTTATTACCAATGGAGGATCATACTTTCCACATTCCTAGACCACACATGGAAGGCATGATCATCCCTGCACTCTATCCTCTCGAAGAGCCAAATTCTCCAATTCCTTCTCTACTGAGAGAAGAACTTGCCATCTCACCCACTTCAATTGAATAAAATCTAGTGATGGTTTTCTCTCACCTTTGGCTTGAGATCACTACATCCAACACATTTCCACTCTTGCAATCACCCAAATCCTCTAAAAGATCAACTATAAGACCTCGCGTGATGTCACCTAAACCCTTCTCTCGATTGGCAAAAAACTTAGGATTTCTCCATTATAGGAACCTAAAGCATGAGGCATTATGGGAGTGACTTAAAGCTCCTTATCTTATACATTCTACTTTACCTTATACTACCAACCCTTCTATGACAAATTATCCCAAAGTCTTTAACAAGGATCAGGCTTCCAATTCTAAAACATCAGAAGCTCAACCTTCCATATCTAAATCAAAACCCTCACAGGCGTCCACCATGTTGAAATAGATTAAATCTCTCGGTGTTTGCCCTGTATCAAACCTCACTCACCCACAAGTGAACGTAGACTTAAACCTCACCCCGCACAATAGTGGTCCTCGTACCATACTAAAGAAGGTTGCTAAACCACATTAAAAAAATCCTCCACCTTCACCATTGCCCTCTATTTTGGGCCCACATCCTTCAACTTTAAAAGGAGTGCTCCTTACTCCAACACCTTACAAAAACAAATCACCTCCATTACTCCCTCTACCCATCAAACATATATTTTCTCTAAAAAATTTGGCACCTCTCATCAAGAAAGTGCCATCTATGCGTGTGGCCACACCACCAACCAAACATGTGGTATGAAAAACTCCTCCTATAACTCCTAAACAAAAGTTGTCAACCCCTACTGCAACAACAAGCACATACCAATTAGTGGGGTCATATGCTTTACTATTACACCAATTGTTTTAGTCTTCTAAAATCATTCTCTCGCCTATTAAGCCATACCAACCTCTCAGATCAAAACCATCTTGGTTCAATGACACTAAAATCTATGCATATCATCACACACTTGGGCATGATACTAAGCATTGATGTGATCTTAAAGTTATCATCCACCAACACCTAAAAAAGGGCACCCTTCTCATTAAGGACCCCTTTGACAAACTACTAACACCATCCCATGCCTCCCAAACCTCCTCACCTTCATTGGGATCCCATCATCAAACCATGGTCCCTCTACCACCTTCTCCCCCTATATTTGAAATCAACACCATTAATGTGGCCACCAGGTCTCAAACTCTAAAGGATAAATGAAAAGAGTGAGTTTCTATTCCTTGGACATATCTATTTGCCAAGCCCTCTCCACCACTGAAACCCAAGATTTCTATCTGGGGCACATCCCAATCAACATCTTCTGGGGCAATTCATGACTCCATGGTGAAACAACTTCACCAAACCCCTATGAAGAAGTATTTGTATGACCTAATTCAAATCTCTCCACAACATCACCAAGCCCTAATCAAAGCTTTACAGGTAGTGGAGGTCCAACCTGAAGACCCCCAACCACTAGCTACTTTAGTCAAATCATTACCAACCGTTGCCTCCATCACCTTCAGTGATTCTGAGATTCTTGTCTACAACGTGGAAGATCAGGGTCCCACCCTCTTAAACTAAGCCTATCAAGAAAAATCTTTGTAGGATGCATCCTCACATTGCACTCCTTGTCAAATAGGAGCTTCAACATCTTCTCTCCATCTCATTTATCCAACCCATTGATTATCTGCAATGGGTGTCAAACATTGTCCCTATCATAACAACAATTGGGGGAATTTGACTTTGTACTAACTATCACGACCTCAACCTAGCCTACCCAAAGGATGACTTTCCTTTACCAATAATTGACCAAACCATGTCTACAACAAAAATCTGAAAGAGCGAGATTTCAAAATTAGAGATCTTTTCCTTAAAGAAAACCAACACGTGACCAATATGGAAAGAAGTAAATGAGGAAAATTTGCTCCTAATTGGCTCAGACCTTACATTATAATGCACAAGTATGGATCAAGCACTTATCATCTATCTTCTCTTGAAGGTTGACCAGAACCTGAGCCACTTAATACGTTGCATCTATGACCATTCTACTGTTAACCAAGTAATCATTCACTTGATGTTTCACTTGAGCTCGTCCCTTGAACAACCCCCGTCATCGTCATTCCTATTCCTTTCAACCCTTTTTCCATACAAACATTAGTTAACCATTTTTTAAGCATTAATGACTTGTACTAATAAAATGGAAACCCCTCAACCTCTATAACCTAGTCCATGACTAACAATTTTGTCAACACAAAAATATAAAACTAGGATGCCTAATAAAATATTAAAAGGTCATTAACTATAAATGTAGACTGCTCCCTTGAAGGATAGCTGCATTATTGATGTAATTAGTAGACTACTCCCTTGAAGGATATCTATTCAAAGACATCAAAACTTATAAATCAAAACATATACCACTCCCTCGAAGGATGGCTATATCCAAATTTTTCTACCATAAACAACACCCTTTCAGAAGCTTCTCACATCGATCAACTTCACATGACCACAAAACAAAACAACATCTCCAAGTAGACTTCTCACATTGATTAGTCTACCAAAAAAAATGACTGACAAACTATTAAGTCGTGGACTTGCCTATAGCTGTTCTCAGGATCACCTATAAAAAGGGCAAAGTTATCCCTGCTAAAAAGGGTTAAGCTATCCTCACATATCACATAATCACACCTATTACCCCAACATACTCAAGGGACTTTGAGCTCACTTAACATGAAATGATTAGAGTAATTTTCTAACAAAAACCAATGGTCAATGACGTAATGCATGAACGGGGCTTTTTGTTTACAAAAATCCTATCTATGTTATCACTATGGTCCTTGTCAATGAAAGAGCAAAATGCCTTTCACTTCTTATACACCTTCGTCACATACAACCAAATCAAACCAAAACATGTTCTAACCATTAACATAACATCATGATTTATTTAATGCAAATACCAATTTGTGTTATGTAAATTATCATAGCCCATTCACATTAGTTTCTATGGAAAACAATACACATGGAAACTATCAACCAAACACAATTTATGTCAAGCATATACCATCACCAATATGGAAACTTGTTAAATCATAAATAAACTCATTTCATTTTTAGCATACACCATCATGAATATGGAAAATTTCTAAGGATGAAAAACCACATAACCTATGTTGCAGCATACACCATCACACAATATAGAAAAGGCTGTAACATCATCATTTCAAAACATAACCAAACCAACCAACAACCTCTTTGACTCCATTTTCCCTTTTTGGGAGAACTACATTGGCCTGAGGCCCTCACATGGGTTATGTAGGTAGAACTCAGTTGACACGGGGTCTTCTAAGGTTAGCTTGGCCATTCGTTCATTCATCTACCTGATGGACTAACCATATAACCTTTAACCATGACCTAGCCTAGTCAAAACTGATCCATAACCTACCCTCTTCTTCCCTTTTGGGGAGAACTACATTGGCCTGAGGCCCTTAAAATAGGGGCTATGTAGGTAGCACTCAGTTGACATGGAGTCTTTTGAGGTTAGCTCGGCCATTCGTTCATTCATCTACCTGATGGACCAACCATATAACCTTTAACCATGACCTAACCTAGTCAAAAATGATCCATAACCTACCCTCTTCTTCCCTTTTAGGGAGAACTACATTGGCCTAAGGCCCTTAAAATAGGGGCTATGTAGGCATCAGTTAGTTGACATGGAGTCTTCTGAGGTTAGCTTGGCCATTCGTTCATTCATCTACCTGATGGACCAACCATATAACCTTTAACCATGACTTAACCTAGATAAAACCAATCCATAACCTACCCTCTTCTTCCCCTTTGGGGAGAACTACATTGGCTTGAGGCCCTTGAAATAGGGGCTATGTAGGCAGCACTCAGTTGACATGGGGTCTTCTAAGGTTAGCTTAGCCATTCATTGGTTCATTTACCTAATGGACCAACTATCTATACCAGCCCAAAATCATGACCAAACAACCAGCCCAAACACTATAGAAGTCACATTAGACTTCTCATGGGGCACATTGGAGATCACATACATATCCCTAACCACAAAAAACAACACTTGAGATCACTTATATCTCAGCCTGACTCGACTAATGAACTTGGAGATCGTGACTATCTCCTCAGACCATGACCACTTTCAAGACAACTTTGCCTTGGTTGTTTTGATTGCATATATGTTACCTCACGAATAGTTAGCAAATTATATGCACCCCACATTATGACCCTCACATGTATTATCAGATCGCGACCAAGTTGATCCCCAATATTTGTGACATTTTCATGTTTTCTAGGAGCACTTCCTAGCCCAGATACTTGGAACACGACGACCATTAGAGTTACAGCTTTGATCATTTAACCCAATCAACTACCACTAATAAGTTGGGGACTGGTTATTTTGATTTTAGTGCTCCTCAACCTTGCCTGTGACAATTTGACCTACTTATCATGTGAAGTGGCATATGCACAATCTCAACTATTGCAATGTTCACATTCTAAATTCACCATATCCATCCAATAGCTATCAAATTGGCAACTGATTTTGGATTATCCTCTCTCAATTTCTACTTTTAGGGGGAATACCTTATCCCATACCTAGGGAAACCTACACCTCATCCCATACTTGGGGCAACCCACATCTATTTTTGTCTTGTAGTTCATCAAGACCAACCAACAAGAAAAAAAAGGGCAAATGTAGACACCAATATTGTGTCAACTCCCCTTCTAACCACTTACACACTTTATTAATTTAAAATAAATTACTTATTTTAAATTAATGACATCACCCTAGACACCTCACCTTGGACACCTCATCTTAGACACCTCACCCTAAGACCATTTCCTACCCTATGAGTCACCCTAAGACTAAGTCATCCAAATCCTAACTGCCTAAGATCTATTCTCACTCCATTCCAACATCTTAACTAACTCTCATGCCTAATAAACCCATCTTTTAATCATTCTCCAATGGCAAATACACTTAGTGGATGGAATAATGGGCAAAGGGCTAAAAATAGCCCTTTTATCCATTCTCTAGCTGCCGATATTAGTCAATTATCAGCTGACACCAGTGAGATCACTGACGTAGATTACATAAACTAAGTTCTAATGTTAAGTTAATTCCTCTCCCTCTGGCCCCCTGCCTCTTTGGATATTGATGCACACACTCTGAGACCAATCATTAGAATTTGACTAACACTCCCCTGGCTATAGAAACTCTATGCAAGTCACTCCAGATTAGATTGGAGCATTGTACGAGGACCTCGACATCAGCCACAATAGGAATAAGCATTCTCACACCTCTAGTTCTTCACCAAGTAGAGCTAAGTATTCTTCTATCTCATTTTAGTAATTTATAATACATTAGTAATTATTTTCTATTTACTATTTCTAAATACTATCAACCAGATCCGATTTCTTCTGTGGAGAGGCTGAAAAGCCTTCCTCTTATTCTTATCCTCTTCTCATACCTATCCCTAACCTTTGCCCCTTCTTAGACCCTATTCACTATCCTGCAACCCTACACAAACTTTAGGCTTCCAGACTCTACTGTCATGACACAGACAAATTCCAAAACCCGTCCAAGGACCATTACCCTTACCGACATCGGTAGCATAACTGACATCAGCATCATTGACCAACCGACATCAGCATAACTACCAACATCGATGACTGAGACAGTCTGATTGTAGAGAACAGGTACGCATTGTCTACTTTCTCTTTCTTAGTCTTTCATCATTTAATTTTATACAAATCTCTTTATTTTAAATAGTGGACTATCATCCCTCACAGAGCTTTATGCTTTTAGGACCAAGTGCGTAGCTTGGTAGTCCATCTTATCTTAATCTAACACTTATTTGTTTAAGTCTTATTCTTATCTATAGGTGTTTTCCTCCATATCCAAAGAGGAGCTCCTATAATGCTTGGATACGGTGCACAACTTTATCTAGGTAAAGTACAAACCCCTGACTCTTAACCTTAGTTTCTTCTTTCCTCTGAATGTAATTAGCAAAAAACGTAGAGAAATAATTTCTTTTGTGAGTTTTAGTATAGGACCTTGGATAGAACCAAGTCTTCCTCACAATAACATTTATTTTTAACATCTTTAATTTATTTTCATTATTTACTTTTTGAGTTGTAGTGTAAGACCTTAGATAGGACTAAGCCTTCCTCAAAATAACATTTTAACATATAGTACCCACTTTCATTTATATTTTGTGACTTGTAGTGTAAGACCTTGGATAGGACCAGGCCTTCATCATAGAATCTATATTTTTCAAAACTAATATTAAACGGTAATGATTTTATTAAAATTTAAGGCATTAAGGATTTTTATCTCATACTATTGAACTTATTTTATTTTCATTTTTAAGGTAACATATTTAGAACATATTATTTCAACATGTTTCCATACACATCCATTACTTATGATTTGGAGTCATAATTATCTATGATTGTATCCTACTCAAATTTTCACATTTTTTTATGATTTGATGGAACTCAATCATTTCATGTTTATTCTCCTTGATTTCCATACTTTAATTCCACTTTGGTCACAACAAGGTCAATTTCAATATATCATTTTTATTTAACATACAAGTATAAGACTCTTAGACACCATGCTCTCTAAGTTATTTTTTTTAACCATTAGGTCTAAGTTTTCTAGTTATAGTAATTTTTAACACCCATGTTGGTTTTGAAAATTCATATGGAGGAGGAAAAAAAACCATTAAAAGTTGAAATATAAATCATTTAAAATAAAATGCAATGAGCAAAAGGTAATTACAAATCTAAAAGTCAAAATCACACCAAAATGCATGATTATAAATCACACCTTCTATTCTATTCAAAGTTTAAACTCTAAATTTTTCCTCATGATAGAGCCAAGGTCATTTGGCATGTGGTAGGCTAGTATACTGGGATAGAAGATTAAAAATTATATATAGTTCTACCAGATTTCTCACACAAGTACCCAATCTTCATAGTAGACTGATGGGTCCATAAGGGCTCCTGAGGAATGCGAAACATGTTGTGGGAAGGTAATTCCATTTTAATTTTAATTAATATATACTTCATGGGATGATATTTATACTTCATTAGTTAACCCAAATTTGTGTGCCTAATGCAAGTTCTTTAGAGTCATTAGTTTTGAAATTCCTCTTGTTTTGATACTTAAGCTAAGTGTCTTAATTATAATAAATATTATATACCTTGTTATAAAATATTATTCCCCCACTACCCATTTCATTTACGCACTTTATATGCAAGTTTGTTTCTAAATCTATTTTCCCAAATTCTATAAACCCTCTTCTTCACATCTTGTTAAAAATTTACCACTCATAGTTTTATTTTACTTAAGTTTATCTTAAGAATAAAATTATATTTTTGAATGTATATGCATCACTTCCTTATACCATTAATTTATTATTATTGGATTTAATCATTTTCCTTTAAAATTTATAAAAATTGTTTAACAATATTTGTACATATCATCTTGTTTTGTTTCTATATTTTATTTTTTCCATTATTCAATGGCTTCGGATTATTACTTCTCACTCCTAGAAGTTATTTTACTTTATGTTCCTTTTATATATTTTTTTAAGTTTTGTTTTTTACATATTTTACATTGATTTTAGACTTGTCATTTTACTTTCACATGTCCTTGGTTTAATCTAGTTTGTTACTCTTCTTACTCAAGGTACATTTTACTTGAGTTTTTAGGTCATTTAGTAGCCTTGGATTTTTTATTACCTAATTTTAATCTTATATTTCCTTGGCACTTTGGGTTTTAACTTAACATTTATCACCCTAGATTATCAATTGACCAAGTAATTTATTTTAGTTCTACAAAGTTCAGTTATTTTTTATGTCTCTAGGTTTGTTTGTTTTTTTCTTTAATTTTGTATCCCTAAGGTTTGTCCAAAGAAATTAGTGCATCTTCCATGATAAAATTTACAAATAAAACAAATGAACATTTATAAATAAATTTATTTCAATGTATGTATATGATAATTTTACATTTATTCAATTATTTCCTTAATGTCATTTCAAGTTGTGCTTTTTAATACAAGTTATTAGCTCCAAATTTTGGGGTGCTATGTTATTTTTTCAACCACCATCACATGTTAAAACTATGTGACATGTAATGAGATTTAATTCAAACATATGTATACACACAATATTTTTAAACTTTATTAATTAATTATGCTATCTCTCTTGCAATAACCTATCAAATCTCAATCTCTCTAAGTGGATACCTTAAAGGGTGCACCTGGAAAGGGGATGGTAGACTTTTGGTGCTTAAAAATATTGATGGACCCTACATTACCACTTAAAACTAATATAATATAATCTTATTCATTTACCTAGGCTTTTAAACCCCACTTACACAGTTTCTTAAGCAACTCACCACCCAAAATAGCCCCTAACTAAATAAAAACCCCTTTTTACTATGCCTCCTAATTAGTTGACCAAGTTGACCCTATTTGGTATTTACCACATGTTACATAAGTATGTCAGCCCAAGATAACATAGTTTGAAACCTTAAGGCTCTATTTCCCATCTAATGAGGTTGACTGGGATGACTTTGTTATCTTAATTTCTATGAGGGTTTAGGGTCAATCTGTGGATCTATATACCCTATTTTATATTCATTCCTAAAAGTGGATCAATCAATTATCCATCATTATTTCTCACAAATATGGTTGTAAAATTAATAGGAGTTTTTTATTACTTATGTTTTTTCCCTTAGATGAGTGGCACTTATCTTGTGGAAGTCTTAGATGCATAGGAGAGGTCTGTTAGCCTAGAGCTAATTTATCCTTGTGATTTTTAAAATTCGATAATAATTTATTGTAAAGCACCATTGTCCAATGAGAGATTGAGTCATGATGGGTTAAATTAAACAAAGGTAAGTATATTCCTAATCCCCTTCATATTTTTATAAGTAGATATTATAGAGTTAATATATATTGATTCATATCTCTCCTTGATTAGATCTTTTCTATGTTATAGATAGATTTGTCTTAGCATGTTTATTATCTTCCCCACTTGTGCCACAAGCTTTGGTGAGAACTAGGTTAGCTTGAATATACATTTAATTGATTAGATTGAATATTTATTTAGTATATTATCTTTCTTAATATTATTTACAATAATAAATACCATGCTATGGTTATCACAATATGGCATTTGACTAGAGTCTTTGGAAACTTCTCCTGTGCTATAGTGTGATAAGATATCCATTAGTATAGGTTTATCAGATCCATTATTGCTCATGAAATTTATTTAAACATATCCCCAAATTTACTTTATAGTTTATTACCTTATATAATCTTCAATAATATTAATTAGGATAAGTTATAAAACTATCTAGTTTCACTTGCATATAATTACCACATCCAAGATAAGGAATTTAAGAAAACTATTTGTTATGGATATATAATTTGGATGTAAATTCCATCAGATGGACATGAAAAGTGTCTTCCTAGATATAGATATGCAATAGAAATTATACATCACCCAACCAAATTATTTTGTCACACTTAGTTAAGAACATTTTTTATAGAATCATCAAGTGACTATTATTTCAGGTAGGCTCCCCGAACTTCTTATATAAATATTGATGAAAATATCATTTAATATGGATTATAGAGGATTAAATATTATATAAACCTCTAATTCAAAGATCAAGGGGGAGGTTGTAATTGTAACTATGTATGATGATGATCTAGTCATTATTGAAAACTCAATAAATATGATTGATGGAACAATTAATGGTCTTAAATGATCATTCAACATGAAATAGCTCTAACTACCACACTAGTGTCTTGGTTTGGAGGTATGTAAAAATGGGCACAACATATTTTTGTCTCAAATGATATATTCAAAAACCATGCTTGAGAGATTATAAATGATGGATTGTAAACTTATTGCAACACCTATGTAGATAATACTTCAAGTGTCTCATTGAAATCCATCACCTCCAGTAAATTACACTCTCTATTTATTGTTGTTTGGTAGTCTAATTTAATTTTTATACACTAGGCCAAAAATTATCTACGTTATTATTTATCTTTCAGATTAATGCATGAGTCAAAGGTGAGTCATTGGAAATAAACAAAGTAGATATTTAGATATATTCAAGGTACTATAGAGTATGGCATAGAATATAGTATGAATAATCAGTTCTTGTTAGGTTATGCAAACAAAAATCATGGAGGTTATATTAATGACATAAAATCCATAGATTATTTTTTTCATTCTGTGATCTAGTTGTAAGTATCACTTTTTTATCAATAATCCATTGAGTTATAATATTATGTGTTGGGCCCTATTTCATGCTAAGTAGTGGATCCATGCCAACTCAATAAATAGCTAGGCATGTGTAAAATATGTGGATGGTTATTTATATCTCTAGTGGTGCTAGCTAGATGGTGGCTAACAACTCCAAGAAACATTAGGAACTAGGTGTATGGGAAAATGATTGGCCATTAAAGATAAGTGACTCCTTTTGAATCACACAACACTAGGAAGTGGGTGTACAGGAAAATTGTTTCACATTGAAGGTAAAGTGTATTGGAGGTGGAGGGATGTGTACCTCTATTTCCATCTTAGTAGTTAGTGTGCCCCACTCCCAATGAACCTAAGATTCTCTAAATCCTATAAAAGGAAGTTGAGTTTAGCTAAATAGAGGAAGGTGAACTGAAGAGTAGCAAAGCTCTAGTGAAGTGTGCCCCACTCCCGATGAACCTAAGATTCTCTAAATCCTATAAAAGGAAGTTGAGTTTAGCTAAATAGAGGAAGGTGAACTGAAGAGTAGCAAAGTTCTAGTGAATTAAAGATAGAAGATTGTCTTACGCTTAGAACTTAACTTAGGATGTACTTTGAATCTCCTATTTTTAATTCCCAAGATCACTTATGAGCTTGGGACTTATTATTTTATGTTGGGAACTTAGTTTATGCGGACTATGTATGTAGTGTTGTTTAACATATTTAATGAAGAATGATTTGCATAAATAATTGATGGAATAATGATTTAAGTATTTGAATGTTTATTGAATTCATATTATATTTTATCAAATGTGTGATTAAGCCCCACGTTATTCTAATTTAGTTTTTTTATGGTGGACTTGTGGGTGAGAACGAGCCCTACACTAGAATATGAAATATGCTATTTGTGGTAAATACCATACACCCTGAATAAAACCTATGGATAAGTGCAATACCATGCCTAAGTCCCTTAACTTGAAACCCAAAGCATCTAAATATCATTAAGCCTATAAAACCCAAGACTTGCACCTATGAATTCCCAACCATCATTACAATAACCTAAGCCCCTAAAGATTAGAGTTGTACCATGGCACAACTATCACAACATATATCCTAGTCCCTTATCTAATGTACTTTAGGTGAGAACATAAAACTTGTACCTTATGTATATTGATGCCAGCATTGAAGAGTGTTAAATATTGAGAATAATAGGAATCATCAAGGTATGTATCCCCTTAGAATAAGCCTAGATCCAACCTAGATAGCTAGGTAGGCACGTAACTAGATTGATGACCGATAAGACTAAATTTTCTATAACATTTTGGTTCCATTACAAGGATTGTTGAATTTTGTTATTGTAATGATGCATTAGGATAATGATATGACACTCCCTTTAGAATATTGAGCACTAGTTGGAACAAGTGGAAGATATATTTGCACTGAGGCATCCAAATTATAGAAGGTAGAACCCAAGGAATTGGTCCAAAACCACTTGTATGATGCCCTATGTGAGATGTTCTTTTGTGAACTATCAGAGTAAGTATACGACTAGTTAGCTGGTTATGTGAGCCATAGAAACCAAAGCTATGGACAACATCATGAGTGGAAAAAATAGTTCCTAGAGAGGCTCAATAACTTAGACACCACCTACACTAAATATATAAATATATGGTAGCAAGGGGCACTGAACAACTATATTCTTAAGTTCATAGTCTTGACATACTCCTACCTAGAAGAAGTAGAGTACTAGTTCTTGCATGAACCTAAAGGAATATATGTATATGGAATAAATCATCACCAAACCCAAAAATATGATGGTGGATTATGGATTGGAAATAGTGAGGATGGAAGGCTAAAGTCCTCTTACATATGAGTATCATAATAGGGAAGAAGGGGACATGTAGGTCAGGTGAAATGGAAGGAAATGAGTAGATTGACAATTGGGAGCTTAGGTAATAGGCTTATAACAAGATTAGGCATGAAATTATAGAATATATAGATCTTAGAAGTGTCGATAGGACCCGTAGTGAGTGGGAAGGGCATGGGGAAGGACCCCTTGAATGGAAACCATGCCCAAAAGAAGGATCCCTTGAAGCCTTGGAATGAGTTTCATAATTGGTAGGTGAATGATTGGGTTCCCTTCAAAAATTGACCATTATAGATACACCATATTACCCTACCCTATTTTAACCTATGATGTGAGATCATGCACTAGATTCCCCAAAGGAAAACAAAAGATTGAAAATTGACCTTATTATTGATATAGACTTTGTGATCATTTTACAAGTTTGGACCAAAAATTTGTGACTAAACAAGTCATCCCATATAAAGAGGTAAGTGAAGATACCTCTAGACTACAAAGTGCCAACCCAACTAGATAGAACTTGAGTGAAAGCACCCTAGTTTAGCTAATATCAGTAGCATAACCTAGGCAATAACCCAAAAGAAGTAGCTCTATGCTACTACTGGGTAGTATGATGCCATCATCTTCTATGGTACCAGTAGTAATCACCAAACCAAGTCCTGACATAGCAGCTAGAGGCATTAGAAGACCAATACCAGGACAAGTATCAAGAATACAAGTGCCTTAGGCACTAGTTACCCTCATCCCTAGATTTATTATGAGATGGCCATGTGCCTACTAGAGTACCAAGGCATGGAAAATTCTATAGAAAATTTACTCAATTATGAGTTATAATGGCATGCTCAGGGAATAACTCAATCTAAATGCAATACAACTTAGTTCATGACAACTTTGCTTGATTGGACCCATACTTGGTATAGGAAGTTTGATCCTAACTAGGCTATGGTTAATTATAACACCTTGAAGGGATCCTTCTTAAAGGAATTTTATATACTTGAGTTTGAATATTAGAGCATTATCAAAAACTAGGGATAATGCTCTAATATTCAAACTAGGGTCCCTAATTGGTATTATTGTCTCATAATTGGTATAATTGGTATATAAGGAGTTAAACTAGGGATTATCAAAAAGCATGCACCTATATGATGTTAGATTCAAAATGCTCCTCTCCAAGATCCCTTATGACATTCACCCCTCCCAACATGTGCAATGGTTCATTAGAGGACTGTTAGTAAATTTTATAAGGGTGTTATCCATGAAAACATTCATAGACCCTCGAGAAGCACTAGAATTTGCACTTAGAGCCAAGGTGGTTGGAAGTACTGATATAGGCATTAACCCATTCATGGAGGCATATATTACATTCATGGCCTCTCAACTATAGAAGTTAACTACTAGTTCATCATAAGATGCTTGAAGCAGGTTGTGGTATACCAATTATGAGACAAAGGGTCATAACAAGAATAATTACCCTTGGTGAAATATGCACACACTACTTTTCAACTATAAATTTTATCATAAAGAACATGACTTTCATAACTACCCCTTATTGTAATGTGTTAGTAAGGTCAAGACAGCCATATACTATAAGTTGTGTAGTTCTTACACTCATAATACAACTACCTACTAATTCATTAATCAAATACACTAGAACATAGAGAGAGGTACATGATAGGCAACCAGAAAAGCTAGACGGTAGGTGAACTAAGAAAGTGAGGGTTATGGCCAACAAAATGCTAGTTATGGAAACCAAATAGGCACTAGATGGTGAGGTGGAGGATGTAGTGGAGGAAGATTCCTACCATGATCATGCTAAAAATATGGGTTGATTGAACACTATTAGTATAACTACATAATGCATCTAACATGTAGGTATTATCGAGGACTTCATGTGGTAAAAGAGTGACTTAACTTATACAAAAATTTGACCTAAGGTAAAATGGGTACCAATAGAGGTGCAATGATGATTAGGCATAAGATTAAGGATAAAAAATGGGCTCTAAAAGTGCATCTAACATGTATAGAGATAATTAAGCTATATTAAATCACTCAGAGTGGGTTCACCACTCAACCACCAACTACACCAGCATAAGAACTATGCTTAGAATATGATGAACCAAGCCACACCAAGAGCATAACATGACCTGAGCTAAAATATACACCCTACCCTAACCTACTGCATTAAAATGATGTCCTATAATAATCCATGATCATAATACAAAACTTTTAGGGAGATCTCTAGCTGGTTAGAGATATCAAAGTGTAGGCTACCACCTCACATAAAAAACAAGATAACTACAAAGCTAAATTACATGAATTGATAGAGATCATGTGCCTCTTATAAACACGTGGGATGTCTCCCCTACTAACAAAATCTCTCTTAGAGTATGCATGGAAGAATCCAAGTGAAGTTATTGAGCCCAACACAATTAAAGTTAGTACATCACATATGGACTGGGCATGTAAAGTAAGTCATACTCAAAATACATAGTATGACTGGGAGTTTCTAGTGAATACCACCATCAATGACTAGTCCATCTATGAGGTGTTGATCAATACTAGTGTAGAGGTCAATATATTGACAAAGAATAAATGTGAGAAAATGGGTAGGCTAGACCTGAGACCTTATCCCCATGTGCTCTTCATGGCCAATAAAACCCAAGCACAACTGATCATAATTTTATAGGTCACCATTGTAGATATTATGAGTACCAAATTCCACACTAACTTTGAGGTTACTAATTTGGTTGAATAGGATAACTACCAAAAATTTCTAGGGAGGCCTTGGTGCTAAGACAATAATGAAAATATGTACTTCAAAAAGTGATATATGACCTTCAAGAATGGTAAGGAAAGGGTAGTGATCCCCCTTTAAAGTGACCAAGGACCCCTTTATGTGTAGAGTATTGATTTGGAGGATTAAATCAACCACATTTATAACATCATGGTGTAAGGTGTTGAGAATCTCTATCCTTTTGATTAGTGAGTGTTGTCATGGGAAGATGGGTAGTTAGCCTCAGATATCACCAACATCACTTGCGATCGATAGATTGAAGAGGGCATATGAGGCCACATTTTTTATATTCCACTTGGTACATGAAAAGGTGAAAACACCCATAAGGACTAGTTGGGTCTAGATTAATCATGCTTTGAAATGATGGATCCCATGATAGGAGAAAAAGGAAAAGAGGGTACTTTACTTGAGCAAAGTAAAGGTTAGGATGCTCTGAAAATTTGAGGGGATCAACCCAATGAAAATATATGTCAATGAAATTGAATCATGCATCCTCAAGGATACAAACAAAATGGTTACACTTGTGTACACATTAAGGAGCACTACTATGTGTTGGTGGGTAGTGAAAAGGTCTAACTTGTCAACTTGGATAGAGGTAAAGGAAACCATGTGCACTATATTTTGGAGGAGTAATAAGAACTTGAATATCTTGGTGTAATCTAGTGAATTTGACCCTATGGCACATGTGCACTTATGTGAAGAGATAAGGACTAAATGCAGTGTGACTACCCCAAAGAGCTTATGGGTGCACACATTTTACAAGACTTTAAAGACATGGGTGTGGGCATGGTATGTGGTCAATGAGATTCACTTATATATAACTATTTGGGAGGTTCTTAAGGATAAATTTGTGCATACCATTTCCTTCTCCTTATATAACTTATAAAAAGTTGAGCTATTGTAAGTGATTCAAAGGGCAATGTTTAAAGACACCATAATCTTTGATGAATACTTGAAAGAACTATTTAAATAAAATGGGTTGGCACTTCTAACCTTCTTTGCGGAATAAATACCCAATAAAAACTCTATTGAGGAAGATGATGAAACTTGGAAGGAGTGATAATAGAAAATTTTGATCACCTGAAGAAAGTTCATGTGCCAAGTAGATGATAACAGTCCTAGTTAAGAAGACCCCACTCATCTTCACATTGAGATAATAGAGGGAACCTAAAAATTTGAGGATTATCATTATGAGAGGAATGAGCCATAATATGTACCACTAAAGACCATAAAAATATATATTAGTGTAGAAAGAGAGCCAAAGATGGCTACTCTACGCACCTATTGGTCTGATGTAAAGCCGGCACAAATCATAGACCTCCTAAAAGAATTAAAATATTTATTCCCTATGACTTATTAGGATATTAATAGCTTATAACCATTCCTAGGAAAGATGAACATAAATCTAATTGATGGTGTAAGACTGGTCAACGAGTGCCCCTACTAGATGAATCCTGACCTTTGCACCAAGGTGAAAATAGAGATTGATGTTATGCTAGGTATAGGGGTCATTTATCCTATGTAGGAGTCTAAGTGGATGAGCCTAATGATAATAAGCAAAAATAAATATGGGGAATTCACATTTACATTGATTATAAAATGTTTAATGTAACTTTCATTAATGACCCCTTCCCAGCTTCATTCACTAATGATGTCTTGGAAGGTATCATAGGTTGCCTTCATTGATGGGTTATCTAGATACCACCAAGTCTAGATTGAGGAAGAGGATAAGCCTCAAACAAAATTTAAAATTTAATGGGGTTATTTTTATTATAATATGATGACCTTTAGAGTAAATAATTTACCAACCATGTTCTTCAAGGTGGTGATCACCGTGTTCAAGGAATTTATCCATAAGTTCCTCCAAGTCTATATAGATGATTGGATGGTGTATGGCGTCATTAAGAACCATTATGACAACCTATGCCTAATGTTTGAGAGGTGAAAGTAGCTTTATATATCCCTAAACCTAAAAAGGTGCATCTTCACAACTCTATTTATAACTCTACTTGGGTAAATCATCTATAAGGATGGTTTGCTCATTGATCTTGCAAATATCACCATAATAATTTAGATACAAACTCCTTCCACACAAAAATATGTTCACACCTTTCTTGGACACTATGGATATTATACAAAATTTATAAGGAATTATGTGAATATTTTGATGCCACTAGAGGAACTTATGTATAAGGATGAACAATTATACTAGGGAAAGGCATAAGAGGATGCCTCTAAAACCTTGAAGCTTAGATTGGCTAGTGCACCTATATTACAATTCCCTAACTAGATAACACCTTTTCATGTCTATGTTGATGCTTCTATCTTGATGATTGGCATAATCTTGGTGAAACTTGGAAAAGGCAAAATGTATCATTCCATATCCTTCACTAGTAGAATTTTGACCTCAACATAGCTGAATTACACAACCATAGAGTGTGAGGTACTCTCCATGGTCTATGCCTTAAAAAAAATTAGAAAATATTTGTTGGCAACCCCATTCATATTTTTCACTAATCACAAGGCACACAAATACCTTGTGAATAAAACTATTTTACATGGGTGCATATGTAGATGCATAGTTTTATTCTAGGAGTTCCATTTCTCCATTGTGATTAAGCCTAGAAAGTAGAAATTGGGGCCAAGCCATTTGTATCACATCAATTATGATGATGTGGTGGTGATTTTTGAGGATGACATGCTAGACATGTAATTGTATAGAGTCTAATTCATACTTGAGGATTTAGTGGAGATTGTTTCCTTTTAAATGTTAGGGGTTTCACCCCAGACTATGATGAATAAGGAATTAAACAACTAGTAATTTACACCACCCCCTTTCAACTCATCAATGGAGAACTCTATAAGCTAATTATAGATGAAGTACATCACCAATGTGTCTTAGAGCATGAAATAGACTCCACTTTTTAAGAGGTTCATGAAGGCATAATAGGAGGACATTGCACTAGAGATGCAATGGCAACAAAAGTGCTACAATAAAGCTTGTGGTGGCCAAGCTTGTTCCAATATACAAAAAATTATGCCAAGGTATGTGATATATGCCAATGTATAGGGAAGCCCAACCATTAAGATGAGATGCCTATCATCCCCATTCTTGCCCAAGCACATTCAAGAAATGGGCCATTGATTTTATTGGGATAATAACTCTTAAAACATAATGCATAGGTGCAAGGTATATCCTAGTGGCCACATATTACTTTACCAAGTGGGTGGAGATTTCACCAACCAAAGACTGCATAACCATCATAGCCACATGATTCATTTGGTAAAACATCATAAGTGGTATGGGTGCCCTCTCAGTCTAACTAGAAATAGGGGAATTCACTTTATAAATGAAATGGTATACATCTTATTGGCTAAGTATATGGTGGTGCACCACAAAATAACCCCTTATCATTTATAAGAAAATCGCATAGTTGAGAAATTTGAAATTTTTTTGGGAACATGCCTCATAAATATATGTGACATTGGTCACAAGGATTGGCATGATTAAGTATCAGTAGTTCTATGAGCATATTGCATAACCTACAAGTGCTTGAACAAGGCTACACCATTTCAATTGGTGTTTGGTGCTAAGGAAATTCTATTGATGGATTTCTTAGTACCATCAATATACATAACATTCATTGGTTATCTAGATGAACAAGAGTCACTAAACATAAGGCTGGATGACCTTGAGTGCCTAAATGAGATGCATGACTAAGAAAAGTAGAGGCAACAAATAGAAAAGGTGTACCAAAATATCTGGCATGATAAACACATAAGAAACAAGGTACTTGTAGAAGGATCATTCATTTTAATCTATGACTCCAAGTATTTCAAGCACCCAAGTAAACTATAGATAAGGTGGATGGGTCCCTATATCATACATCACATATTAGAGATACGTTTATCTAAGTTGCACATGTTGACTAGTGAAATTTTCTTGAGGAATTTCAATGGAAATAATTTAAAGCCATATTGACAATAGGGTGGTGCTTGCACCATCAAACCACCAACTTATTGGTCACTAGTTATTTTGAATTCAGATGACTAGCATAACATTTTGCACAAGCCAAAAAAATTTGTTTTATTTTTTTATCTTAGTTAGTAGTGTAAAGAGTGAAAAAGTATCACTTTTGACACCCACCAAAAAAAATTATTGGCACTTCACTCATAATTATAGAAGGGTGAGTCAAGCACTTATACTTCCTAAGTGCCTAAGGATAGAAGTATAAGTGGTGGGCATGTGAAACTTACTAGACTCAAGAAGAAGATACACAAATTTTAGGTGCACAAGAGATATATTGTAGAGTCATGGAGGTCAAAGGTAAAATACTTTGGTTCTTTCATTCATAATTCCAATTAGGTGAGTCAACCCCATTTTATTTCCAAACACCTAAGGCCAAACACCTAGGTTTTTAGGCATAAGGAGTTTTCTAAACATAGGTGAAATAGGATCCTAGTGAAGATTCACAACATGGTCATGCATAAGAAGAATAAGTGAAATGATCACGCACAAGAGGACCATAAAAATATAATCAATCATGAGAGGACAAACATAAGGGATTTTTATGGGGTAGGATAGGTCAAGGCAAGACAAAGTGTAAGAAACAGACCAAGATATATTAGCATGCTTAAAATAGAAGAACAATAATAAGATATGGAACCAAGGAGGATGAATAGCATGCATGTGAGGTGTTACACCTAGGTTACCATATTTAAGGTGAAGTTCATGCCAAGAGAACAAATCATAGAAGGAGAATCATTGTATATTGTTGGCATCCACCCATATTTGAGTAAGAAGTGACCATTTGAACCATAAGTCACTTCACCAAAATAATGTTAGGATCATTAAATGTGTTGAAAATGGAGGCAAAAATATCCATATTAAATGAGTTGGTGGTAGAATATTTTCATATATTAGGTATATTTTCATAGGGTTCAATAAATCTAAATTCTGCCACATCATTAACAAACCTACATTAAAGATGGTAGATGGAGAAAAGGTATATAATATCATGTGACTAACTAATTTCTATTAAAAACTTTGTGCAAACTTGAGATGTATATAAACCCATAGTAAATCAGTGAACTAGAGATCTAAAGTAGTATAAAACCTATTAAAGAAAGAATTTGAGTACCCCTAAGCACATAGAGTGAATGAGTATGAAGTTGGAGAAATTGTGTTCATAATTAGATTGGTGTAGTGAGGTGTGGAAAGGAATTTAAGTAGGAACCAATTGGTATAAAATTGAATCACTATCAAACATTCCATTAATGACCTACAAAGATTAGAACTAAAGGTATAGTCATAAATTTAATGTCTATGAAGCACTAGTAATAATTCAAGGTTTTGGTAGACCCAACCTACCATGATGCAACACTAGTAGGTTTAGGAAGGGAAATAAGTAAAAGGGAATAGGTATACATCAACAAATTCTAAAGCATGCATGAATAGTGGTAGAATAAACCCCTATAATAAAAATAATTCCACTCATATAAGGGGTCAACCTAATACATGTTGACCCATAGGCACTGACTAAAATATACTATCAAGTCATGAAATTTCCAGTAGAGGTCTTGGTGGGGGAAAAAATCATTCATTTTTGCATACCTAAAAGCTAAAGGAGTAAAACCATCATACTTTCAGCCATTTAGAAGACCTAAAATCATATTGGATGGTAGATACAAGGAGAAATATGAAATAGGGTATAGAATTATTTGACGTCACTATTCAAGATAATTTAATAGCTTTTGGTACAATTTAGATGTCTAATTTTACTTACTTTAAAAAGATAGAAGAATTAGTGTAATTTATTTTATTGTGTATCCATGGTGACTACATATACTTTATGAGAAGGAGCATGAATATATAAATGCTCCTCATTATATATATAATCAATCTCCCAAATGCTAGGAAAGACAAAGAGGTGGAACACATGAAAAAGCTCTTGAGTTACTACAAGGGGGATTTACATTCCCCATAAAATATTATAAGGACCCAAGCATGAGGTAAGCCTCATGCCTCATGATCTCAAAACTCTACCCTAGAAGTTGATGGACTAGTGTGATAAAAGCTTACCTCTACATCACCTACCATATGGTGCAGGGTGTAAAATTTAACATTACTAAGTTTATTGATGAAGAGTTCCTGAAGAATGTGTTAGAGTGCCACATGATGAAGGGGAACCTCAAGTGGGGTTATATTATCATCCTAATAGTCATGGAGGAAATTAGCATACCATATGGGGATGAAGATAATCTTTGGGTTTTTCTAGAGCATAATGACTCCCTAATATAAAAATACAAGGACTTTATTTGCCCCAGTTCCTTTAATGTAAATTATAAGGCATGTATGATGAGATGGTATGAGTAATATATAGAGGCATTAGAGATCAAGTGGTGCATCCCATAGGATCTTCCAAAGAGAATGCATGGGATGGAAACCTTTTTCATGATGCAACATTTCTACATAGTTCACATGACACTGGTTGATGGCAACAAGTCTAACTAGTTAAATCTCCCATATGATTTTTCATCTAAGTATTTTAAGTATGTGATTAGGAGGATCCCTAATGCATAATAATTAGATATAATGGTGAGTGAAATGGATATGGAAAGGAATAAGTTATAGTGCTAGTTTATGCACATAGATCGGAAAGCAACAAAGGATGAAAAGGATGAGTCAGATCACATTAACATCCACCCTCTTTAATAAGTAACCATACTTAGCTACATCCATAGGCTTTATTATGAGATGAATCCTAAGAATAAGGACTCCAAATCTAGCATTTATTATATCGATTACCCTCCCATTAAGATCAATGATGAAGGCACATTAATGTTAACCAAAACAAGGAATTCTCCTAAGAAGAAGAAAGAAGAACCTATAATGGTATAAGTATATGAGGGTATCCAAGGTAGCATTACTACCATGATTGGATAAGTAAGAACATCATCTATACCAATCATAGAGGATTTAAAATTAAAATGGAAGGTCATGGGTCCAGATCATTATCACATTATCATGGCACTAGAGTTTCACCATAAGAGAGAGGTCATGAGGGCCAAAGGCATGTCCTAAGCTAAAATTGATAAAGTGGAAGCCAAGGAGATAAGGGCTGAAGAAGAGAACCATTATGATCATTAAGAAGAGGAAGAGAAAAAGATATAAGGCCCAAAAATAGATGGCCAAGAATGAGGAAGAAGAGAAGAGGGTTTCTATATGTGTATAACCCATTAAAAACAAAAAAATAGAGGTATCTGGCACCTAGACTAGCCTAGTAGAGAAAGCTATAGAACAAGCATGCCCTAGTGTTAAAGGGGCACCTAGGGATATAGAAGGTGATGATGGAACCTCAAAAGAACAAATATAAGAAGAAGTAGATAAAGGGTAAAATTTCAAAGAATAAACCCTGAAGGAAAGATAAGTGGAATAAGGCACTGAGGAAGAGAGCAGTGCCAATGAAGAGTAGGAACAAAAGGATTTGGCCATTGAGAAAGAGGAATTTGAGTCAAGATACTAAGAAAAGGTGTAAAATAGGTATACCACATATGAGTACTTCTACATGTTTGAATACATGCCCTCTAGAGCTACAACAATGTTGATTCATCATCAAGTGTCCTTTGCACTTGATTCTATATGGATTAGCCTCATTTTGAGGTACCAACCAAAGAAATACAAAGTATCAAAAACCCATAAGAGGGGCATAACTACCAACTAGTCAATCTCTAAGACATGAACCCAGTAAGATCAACTAATGCCCTCCTTAAGATGACCTCTGAGGTAGCATGAAATAACATCATCAATGATGTTCACTCCACCAAATAGAATAATATTTCACTTAAGGTAGAAGAAGAAATCAATGCCATGAATCTCAAGCTCAAGTAGTTGGCTAAGCATGTTGAGGAAATAGAGCCATCCCTTGTGGATAGTATTGACACTTCTAATCTATTTTAAGTTGATAAGGTGTGTGTGATGGTCAAGAAGATGGTCCCTAAAATTAAGTCAATGCAAGAGGAGAAAAAGGACCCTTATAAAGATATAAATAAAGAGCTTAACAAAAATTTGGATGAGGTAGAGGACCTCTTCACAAAACTAGAGGAGAGTGTAGATGACATCGATGTCATTTTTTACAACTTTTCAACCCAAGTGTCAATCATCAGTGTGCACCTCCAAATGGCAAAGGGGGAAAGGATGAATTAATGAAACAAGACTTTAATGTTATCAGGGATAATCACACATAAATAATGGCACTAGTCAACATATTGAATGCCTAGCTAAAAACACAAGAACAAGATCTAGAGGAACTTTTTTGTGCATTCCAGACTAAGGTGAAGGAGAAGGGAGTCATCTTATATGGTATGGTTCAAAAGGATAAGAAAATGCTAGAGGCCTTCCACAAGGAACTCGATAACACTGACATGCTCATGATTGAGGCTACCTCTATGGAGATTGATAATTCCATCAAAGAAATCAAGCTTAAAATTTAGGGATTTGATGACTTCAAGGTAGAAATACATTAGATCACACTTAAAGTTTACATAGCTAAGGTGTTAGAATTATAGTTTAAGGTTAGACTAATGTTTTTATATGGGGTAATGTTGGGCCCCATTTCATGCTAAGTAGTGGATCCACACCAACTTCACAAAAATATAGGCATGAGTTAACTATGTGGATGGTTGCTATTTTTTTCTCTACCAGTGCTAGTTAGCTGGTTGCTAATAACTCCAAGTAACATAAGGAACTAGGTGCATGAGACAATGACTGGTCATTAAATCCAAGTGACTCCTTTTAAATAATTTAGCATTGGTAAGTGGTCACATGCGATAATGACTTCACATTAAAGGCAAACCATAATAGAGGTGGTAGGATATGTACCTTTAGCTCTAGCTCATTAGTTGGCATGCCTCACTCCTCATGAACCTAGGATGCTTTGAAGACTATAAAAGGAATTTGAGTTTAGCTAAAGAGATGAAGGAAAACTAGAGAGTAGAGAAGCTCTAGAAAATTATATCTATAATATTATCTTAGGCTTATAAGTTAACTTGGGATGTATTTTGATGATCCCATTTTTAATGCCTAAGCTCACTTATGATCTTGGGCCTTAGTAGTTTCTATTGGGCACTTAATTAGTTTATATGGACTATGTATGCCATGTTATTTAATTTATTTAATGAATAATTCTTTGCATAAATAATGAATGGAATAATGCTTTAAGTCTTTGAATGTTTGTTGAATACATACTTTATTATATCAAATGTGTGATTGAGCCCTACAATCTTCCAACCTAGTTTTTTCATGGTAGACCTATGGATGACAATGAGCCTTGTACTAGAATATAAAATATGCTAAGTGTGGTAAAGACCCTATGCCCCAAATGAAACCTACACCTAGGTGTAAGACCATTCATAAGTCCCTTATCATGACACCTAGTTGGCCCTCAAGCACCTAAATGCCATTGAGCCTATGAAACCCAAGACTTGTACCTATGAATGCCCAACCATCATTGTAATAACCTAATTCACTAAATATTAGATTTGTGCCATGGAATAATTAGCCCAACATAGACCCTGGTCCCTTTTTTATTGTGCTTGGGGTGAGAACATAAGGATTGTGCCTTATGTATATTTATTTTAACAACATCGAGTGTTAAATGTTGAGTGCCATAGGAATCATAAATGTTTGCACCCCTTTAGAAAAAGCCTAGATCCAACCTAGATAGCTAAGTAGGCACATGACTAGACCCATGATTGATAACACCAAATTTTATATACTATTATGTATCAAATTGAGTTATTTAAAATTTTATATTATTATTCTACATGCTTGTAGGGCTAGGTGCACCATAAACAAAGCCTATGGTTATGTATTATGACAATTAGGGTGTTATAAACCTTGTTTACAATCCCATGTTTTATGAGCACATAGATAACATCTAGGTTCAAATACATTTCATATGTGAGCATATTCAACAACACAACATTTATCTCTAATTTTCCCCCATTCAAGATCAGAGTGAAAATGTCTTTACCAAATCACTTGCACATTAGAATTTTGAGGCATTCATAAATTATCTCTATTGTACTTTAAATACTATGATGAATTACTGAGAAAATGTTATAATAAATAAATTAGTTTATTAAAATAGGATATAATTTAATATAACTCACACTAGTTGTTATTTTTATCTATTGTTTAAGTATAGTTTAACTCTCGTAGATATTAGGCCTAGTTTATTTTAGTTGATAATTTATATCCCTATTATTTATGGACTATTTTGAGCATATTAATTTGGATAAATATTTTTGTTATGAATAAAAAGGAATGTTTCTTGAATATTTTATTATCATAATTGTTGTTTGGCATTTTTTATATGTGATCATGATGTTGGAGGACCTCTACATATGTAAATAGAGTTTGTGCAATTAGCATATGATTTGAAGGAATTATGGATATTTTTTATATTAATATGAATAATGATCTAGTGGAGATGTTCGTATGGACTATAGTGTATGTTCTCACTACCTTGGAAGATGTGCATGCCATATTTTATCTACCTATCTATTGATGTGGTTCGTATACACAATCCTAAATTTAACTGAGGTATACTATAATGCTTTAGGATCTTAATGGAGGTAAAATCCACTCTAGGTAATGAGTTATAGGTATGGGTTAAAAAACCTTATGGTGGAATAGAAAATTGAGGATCCAGTCTGTTCACAAGGTTTGATTATAGTGAAATGAGTCCTAGTAAAGAAATAAAACCTAAGTGAGTGAAGTGGATGGGTAATATCAAATATAGAGTGGGTAGGTCTCTATCAAATAAAATTCAAAATGAGGAAAGTGTATAGCATAAAATAGGGTTATGTGATCTCAATAGGTCACTTCTTAGGCTAGTTTCTAGGTGGACAAGTGATTTAAGAACTAGTGATTACTACTTTTAACTATTGTACACTCATAGGAAAACAAAATTATGAAGTCTAGGGAGGAAAAATATAGGAAATTTGATGTTCTCAATTGAATATTTCTTCATTTATAATTATTATTAAACACCCTTAATTGGAAGGTTAGAACTTAGATGAGGAAGACATGTAAGGTATCTATTGCACATGCTTAGAAAACTATGCCAAAAAGAAAACACTTATACACACTAAGAATATTAAAACATTTTGGACTAATTGCTTAATCAATCAATGAAATATAATAACTTTCAATATATTTTACACATATAAGGCTAACAAACATCAATAGGAAAAATAAAATTATCTATAGATTTTGCACACTTAAAATTATTGTATTATCACAACTAGAATAACAAAACATTAATAACACAAGAATGGAAGGAGAGAACACCAACTCAGTTCCATGATAATCAAAATTGATTTATTCTTGTATTTATACAATCTTCCAACCCTTTGGAATGTGAAATAACATAAATATATAGACTTATGGAGAAGATGCCTCATCCTTCAAGTGTATGTGAACTCATGGTTACATGATGAAATTAGAACCCTAGTTTTAATTTTAGCCTCAAAATTTCATTCTTCCATGCTCATAGATAACTACAACTATATCAAGATCAGTTGGCCTGTATAAATAAATGCAACATGTGCATGATTACAAATAGTTCAAGGAATTTTAAATGTATGCTTTACATATAAGAAAATGATAAGTGTAAAATCAAGTGGATGCTTGTGTTAAACTAGGATTTGAAGCACCAACTTTCTATTTTAATTCTAAAACTTGATAATGTCTATACCCAATGTCATAATAGTATCTAATTATGTCCATTATAATTAATATAGGTATACGGACCCTATTTACTTGTTTTAGAAGCCTTACATGCTCAGTCTTTGTAGACCTAAAGTTAGTTTTGAAGATATCAACTTTTAGGACCTTTTTCCCAGTAAAATTGAATTCCACTTCTATTTCCTCTTTGATATTTCCTTGTATATTATGTTTGAAGTTTTTAAAATCCTAATGTAATATCTTATAAAATTTATCCCTATTGATAATCCTTCTTGTGTAATCCTTGGCCTATGAAGCTTCAGTTCATCTAAAATCTTCCAGAAGAGAATTTCATGTTATGAGGACTTAGGAATTACTGCCTTAGTAGCATCAATCCACTTCTTGGCCTCTTGTGTATTGATGACCACAAAATTGAGTGAATTGGTAACTTCTAATAGTTCCATTATATTTAGGTGTGCATATGCTTTTCCAATTTTAAAAATAATAAGACATGTCAATTTATTCTCATTTATTTTCAAATAATTAAACAATTTAAGAGTCTCTACTATATGAGGTGTCAATCATGCCCTCATTGTACCAATATCCCCAAGAATATTATACAACCTAGATGCAACACTATGGACATTCATCTCTATTTGCACTAGAATGTGTACAATTTGTTGTTTTTCTCTTATTTCTTCTAGTTATTTCTCTATTTCTCTCCTTGCCATTTCAGTTCCTTCATGTATTTTTAATAGAGAATCCTTTTATGGTTCAAAATAATATTTTAAATCCTCTATGTATGGGGACTACCCTAATTTTATATCCTTCCTCTTAGATAAGGTTAATTTTTTTTCCTCTCCTCTACTATGACTACTCTCTTAGTCTCATCTTCTAGCCTCCTCTTTCTAACCCTTTGCACACTGTCAATAGATTTTTTAAATAGAAAAATTACACTGATTAATTATTTAATAATAGATTAGGAATTTTGGAAGCCTCTAACTACCTGTTTTTTTCCCATTGTGGGAGGACTAGATGGTTGTAATCTCACCTAATATTTCTCTTGATGTCTACCTCAAAGTTTCCTCTAGAAGGGGATTAAGAAGTTAAGGCTAAATGATTTTAGACCTATCCACTCCACCATATTTTGGTAATGGATGAAGTATCTAAATTTTATTATTATTATTATTATCATTCTTGGTTGTTATCATAATTGTATCTTGAGAGGAACTAGGAGGAGGCTCTATTATACCTAGTTCTACAAATGACACATAGAGCTAGGGACTGGCTATTGATCCCCTTATCTTATTTATTACATTTTTTACATTTTTATTGGTTCATGTGTGGGTTGAGATAGTATTATAAGTACAAATAATAATATTAGGAATAGATATAGAATAATCAATTACAGAAGACCAACTGAGGATCCTTAACTAGTTATGAAGCTAGAGGATCTTTAACTAGCCCTCTTAAAACTACCTTCATGATGAAACACCTCTTAAATTATTGAAACTAAAATAATAAAAATTAACACATAAGAAATTTCTTAGGAAGGTTGGAAAAAATATGTGATAGTCATCATATGCCTCCCTAACTGATAGCCTTCCTCTTGACGCTTGTATTCACTTCTTTCATTCATTCCTCACTAGTCCTCTAGGTCTATTCTCACACTTGTCATCCAAGTGGATTTTATTTTCTAAATTAATACATGGAATAGGTGTTATTAAACTTTTTTATAACCCATTTTACTTCTAATCCATTAGGTATACCTCAAAAACATCCACTATCAAACTTATCATCTTCTCACTAGGCAATCACTTCTCATTTTCACTATCTATCCAAGATTGCCTCTATTGAATTATGTAACAGAGGTATTTCCATTATTATATATGATGAGAAATTATATTATGGATTTTTAATAAGTCGTTATTAACCTCATTAAATTTATCTCACCTATTCATTCACTTTTACATTTAAAAAACATAATAGATCTTAAAATAAACCTAACAATATGTATGTCCATATAAGTGGTAGTACAAACCAATTATGTGGAAAGGATAATGATGGATTGACATAAAATTTAAAATCAAATTATAATAAATTTTACCACTTTTTATT
Organism: Torreya grandis; assembly: GCA_037957365.1. Classification (NCBI taxonomy): domain Eukaryota; kingdom Viridiplantae; phylum Streptophyta; class Pinopsida; order Cupressales; family Taxaceae; genus Torreya; species Torreya grandis. The sequence goes on along the minus strand of JARHVA010006346.1, from coordinate 558,082 downwards.
TCATCTCCATCTATTTCTTCTCCATCAAGTTCTAGCAAGGGTTTTAAGAGGGTTTTAGAAGGTTTTGATTTTTAGTGATAGTTCATAAAACTTGGAAGTCCAAACCCTAAAACAATTCCACAAATTTTTATTTCATGACCCTCCTAAAACAACAATAACTCCTTGAGTCACCATATAAAGTGTTTGTATAGGTATAAGTATTTGAAGATGGCCTATTGAGATTTCTCCTACATTCTAGGTACCCTTGTCATAGAATTGGGTTAACATGACCAACTTGGTGTAACTCTCTAAAAATAATGGCTCTATCTCATCATAAAATCTCCCCTAAAATTATTCACATGCTTTATAATGATCATTTGGTCATATAAATCGAACCAGGCAACTGTAAGGCTTAGGCCTAGTTCTAGGCTTGACTATGTATCTAGGTACATAGACACCTTTGAATGATCCCAATAGATAAATATGATTATTATCACTCATTTATATTTATACCAAAATTTTACCTCATTAAAAATTTCTTCAATAATCCTCATGTTATCTTTCCAACACTCTTATGTTAAACTTGCAGGGTGGTCTTGACTAGGAGTGCCCTCTATATACGAAAAATTAAAGGGTATTTCCTCTATTTTATTGTATTGAAAGAGATTATGGGTATATATAATAGTTTTTTATGAATTTATATACAAATTTTGAGATCTAGATCAACTCTAAAACTCTCTTAACACTCCAAAACCTATGACTAACTTCTCAATTATAGTGACTATCTGTAGGGTATAGAACCTCAAGCTAGGAGTGGAGTTAGAAATTTTCCTTTGATATATTTTCTTACTTTAAGATTCATATGAATTTTATTTTACCACTTTGAGAGTGGTATAATTTATTTTTCCATTTTACATCCCTGCCACTCTTGTCAACTCACATCTCTCCTTGATTAGAACTAGTCTGTGAATGTAGCAAACTGTAAGCATTCACCTTAAGAAAATGGTATTATTTTAGGTGTCTATTATGATTAATAATTATTTATCATTCCATTTATATCTCTTGAGATTATTTATTTCATTTCATATTTTAATATATTTAACTCTATCTATAGTCCATGCTCTTACTACTTCCAAGAACCAGTTTGTTATATGTTCTAATAATAGTGGTGATTAAGGGGAAACAAAGAATCTTGTAGGTGATGGTGTGTCTCTAAACCCTAAAATTCACATTATTTAATCTTTATTAAAGTTAATCAGACCATTACATACCTATATTAGATATTTTAATGCCTAGATACCATAGTCTCACTCACCACTATAGGTAACTGCAAGTTGTTTCTTTTAGTCATCTTAGACTTGTGTTTACTAAGTCCAATCATAATTATCTAAGGTAGAAACCATACAAAAATCATCTTATATTGATCAAAAAAACACCTTATTATGTCAAGACATTGGACCTATGTTTGGGCTACAATATAAAAACTACTAGTATTGTCTAGACCTCAAGACATTTCACCATGGAAAGACTAATTTTATGAGTAAAATGTGACTCAGAGAAGTTAAGGTAAAGTGTCTCAATTATAACTTACCAAACTTGTAAACATTTAACTCAAGTTTGAATACACATGATTACCTTACCATTATCATAATGGTATTTTATATACTCTTATACAATATTTAAGGTCTCAAATGAGTTCAACCATCCTCATATCAAAACTACTTAAACATTTGTGGATTGAACTCATGCCACTATAGATTATCTATAGCTAAAGACATTATTTGAACTATATGTGTTTAATTGGTTATCATAACAAATATCTAACTTTTATAATAGCTCAATCCTAATTTTTCCACCCTATAATTATCCTCACAACCTTTAAATCTTCTTGTTTCTTCAATACCACTAATCAAGGCTTCTTTCCTTTTGATTGTAGATGATATTCATAGGGTTTTCTAACTATGCTTGTATTTGGTTCCTTTCACTCTATATAGGAAAATATTGAGACCAAAAATTCAAAAGGATAAATTATAATCATGTTATGATATGTGAGAAACAACATTCTATCCCTATTTTTGAAGATCAATATAGGAGTATAGCTTTACAACTGCTAGAAACATGTCTCCAGACTAGCATTAGAGTCCACTAGAAAAATGAGAGTGATCCTACCAAATTCTTCACCTTAAAACATACAAACTAAGTTTAAAATTTTTGATAATTATTTTCATACTAATGAATATTGTGAACTAGGAATTTGACTCAAGAGAGGATGGCTAGTATCATGTAAATTTTAAAATGAAAATAAAATGAAAGAAACACACTAACTAGCATAACATCTCTAGGAATAGACACTAGGGAGAGCTTAGTTAACAAACATTAATAAAACAAAAAACTAAAATGCAAAATAAACCCTTTTTTACATTCCTTGGATTCTCCAAAATTCTTGTTGTAGTGGCTTGCTCAGTGATGCAGGAGCATCTACAATAGCTTCATGGAGGACTCGTTGAGGTCATCAATCATGCAAATTAAAATTATGTTCTAGCATGAAGTTGAATTCAACTTCAAATTCTTGTTTTCCCTCCACAATGTGTTTAGATTTCAAACTTTACCTTGAGAATAAATGTAATTGTCAAAAGTGAAAAGTGAAAAGGTAAAATTAGGTAGGAGATAATCCCCATGTTGGAAGCCAATATTGGCTTAAAGAGAAAATAAGGGGAGTGGTTGAAATCTTTCAACCGTAAGATATTAGTTGAGATAAATCTTCTCCAAATTGGTATATTGTTACAAATTAAAAACTATGTTTTGTCTTGAGCCCAAGATTGGGTGTAGAAGTTAGAGAGGAGGCTCTTAAAAACAAAATATAGAAAAAAGAAAATTCATTCAAGAGGATGAGAGGGACATAGAGGAGAGGAAGGATAGAGAGGAAAGGACCTCTCATTCAAGGGAAGAGATGTAAGAAGAGAAGAGGATCTCAAAGGATGCAAAATGAAGGAGAAAAAAAAAGAAGTTGCAGGTGGCGTCCAAGAATTGGTATGGATGTGTCTATGAAGGTTTCATAAGCCTTTAATGAATGAAAATTATTTGTAAGTAATTATATTTGAAGAGGAAAGAATAGAGTTTTGATTTCCATGATAGTGTTATGGTTTCCTTTATAGAATTTTGGTTTCAATAGTGACAGGCCTGTGTATGTGTATGATGGTTCTCTATAGAACATTGACAAAGACTGGTTATCTTGTATTTTGGGAACAAGTTGAAACTAGTATTATGTGACCAAGAGATCTTAAAGAACTTTGAATGTTATAAGAATCCTAAACAGGGTCGAAACAGGGTACTCAGGCATGCATACCTACAACCCACTATCCAAGAGACCGAGACTGTGTATTAATAAAGCATGTGTTTTCTTTGTTTGTTTTATATATTATTCTATTTGGATAAGGCAGAGCCTACGTGGAATGTGGTCTCTAAATTTTGGAAGATATGGAATGTGGTCTGCATGTTATTATCTTTGAAGACATAGACCGAGTCTGTGTAACAGGGTTCTTCAATTTGGTATGACTCGTGGCCGGGGAAGATATAGGTATAAATGATTGTATATGTGTTTACACAATCCCAAATGGAAGGAATATATGTATAGACTTGTTTTGAGAGACTTTTAAGTCATAGGTAAATATATATGTTGTCGGGTGTCTGTTACAAATGAAGGCTTTATATATATGTTGTCTGGTGTCTGTTGCGAATGAAGGATTTGAGTTGTGGGTGAATGTTGTTGATAAACCCGAGACGTGGAGAGAACACACAACCAGTAAATGAATAGTATGACATGTTTAATTTTAAAAGGCTTTTGAAGCCACATTGAATAGTATGTAATTATAAAGGATGCCTATCATTGTTCCAGCCCTTCAGAGAAAGGTGTAAAAGGTTTCATGATTGATTTTTTTTGTTTTGGGAGGTGTATCTGCCACTGTTTTTAAAACTACAACTACTCCAATTGAGCATGTTAAGTTGCTCATTCAGAATCAAGATGAAATGTTGAAGTCTGGTCAGCTTTCTGAGCCGTAGTAAGGTATTGTTGATTGTTTTGGATGAACAATCAAGGAAGAAGGTATGCTTTCTTTATGGAGAGGAAACACTGCTAATGTCATATGTTATTTTCCCACTCAGGCACTCAACTTTGCATTCAAGGATTACTTTAAGAATCTATTCAATTTCTAATATGAAGGACAAGGATGGTTACTGATAATGGATTTCCTACTATTTACTTGTCATATGTTGTGCAGCCTGGGGATACACTTGGCAGATTGGGGGTTAAGTATGGGACCACTGTTACAGGTCTGATGACAGCGCATCATTTTGGTATCAGAGCTTGAAGCTCTTGGAATTTGTGGAGGAAAGGTATGAGTAACCTTTGATATTTGATTTGCATTTATTATGTTTGAGAAGAAAATAGGTGAAAAGGAAGTGTTAAAGCCATTGAAGCTTGACAAGAGAGAGAAGAGCTCATGGAAGCTCAATAAATGGTGACCCAAGGTAAATTAAATTTGGATTTGTGATTTGTGTTTGTTGAAGTGTTGTATAAAGAGTTGCTGCAGGATTGAGAAAAGGATCAAAAGACTAGGATGCAAAAGGCCTAGGTGAGATCAAGGAGATTGTCAAAAGACCAGTCAAGGAGAAAGGCTTGGGTGAGACAAGTGGACCTGAAGGGATTAAGAGACCAAGGTGGAAAATACTTGGGTGAAGATCTCAGGAATGGAAATATTGCTAAGAAAAGATCAGATCAGCAAGATACATGAGGGTAACAAGAAGAAAACAAGCATCCAAAAGAAGAAAGTATGACCAGTAGTGAAATTGATAAAGAGATTTCTAGTTTAAAGAGAGAGTTAGATAATATTAAAAGCATGTTTGAGTTTGGGATGCAATCAAATGAGAAAGTGTGGGTATGGCCAATGAGGAAGAGGTTGAGGTGGCCAATAGATCTCCTAATGAAGAGGAGAAGAAGGAAAAATGAGATTGCCAAGAAGAGAGAAGCCCATAGAGGCAAGAGGATGAGTAGGTTGCCAAGTGAGCAACAAGATAAAGAGGTGGAGAAGAAGGTTCTCATTGAGGAGAACAAGAGAAGAGAAGAAAGAAAAGATGAAGTGCCAGGAAGAGCACTTGAAAAGATAAGAGTGTTGGTGAAGAGAACACTCATAGGGACCTTGTGGTTTCTTATTTTTATATCTAATGTTGTCTTTGCATGGGTAATTGCAGGTATGAGCAGCCTTGTGAAGGCCAAAAGAAAGGCCTTGAAGAGTGAAGAGATTTTTGCAAGAAGAGATATCAAGTGCACAAGTGAATGTGCAAGAAAGAGAAGTGAGTTTGTAGTGGATGATAAAGAAGAAGAGATGCATTGGTTAATGCATGAGGAAGGTGTTGAGGAACCCATACAAGAAAGAGAAGAGATGGAAGATGAAGATGACTTCCATGATGCCATTGAATGGAAAGAAGAGGAAAGAGAACAACCAAACACAAAGGGAGAGAAAGATTGCTCCATGGAACAAGCTATCAAAGAGGTAAATGAAGTGCTAAAATCTGATTTTGATCATTATTGTAAGCATGAAGCTACTAATGTATAGGTGTAAGAGTTAAGGAAGATGATAGATCCCTAAAAAAGAGAATTTAACCATGGATATGTGATGCCTAAATGGTGGAAGAAGCAAACTCCTAAACAAAAGGAGGTGCTGGTACAAAAGCATGGATGCAGGATGCCTACATGGTTTGAGAAGACAAATGATGAGAAGAAGAAACAAATATGGGTACCTAAGAAGGCAAAGAGAGAAGATGTGAGTGTTAAGGCAACAACACCAAGAAGTCAATGGAAGAGGATTGAAGGTGATTCAAGGAACCAAGAGAATGAAGGTGAGATGGTGAGTATGGAAGAAGCATTCCATGAAGACAGGACACTTGAGAGGTATACCAAAGAGGTAAAAGGTAAACAAATTGTTTATGATGATGTTTTTGAATCCTTCAATGATATTTACATAAAAAATGAAAAATGGAAAGTGGCTGTGTGGACTAATATGTAGTAAGAAGAAAGTTCCAAATGGATGGATGATGAGGAAAGGGGAGAGTATGCAGCAAAGCAATGCCTCATTAAAAACAAAGAAAAAACAAGATGGATTCAAATAGAGATTAAAGAGAACAAGGAGACACAAGGTAATAGTGTTCCTATTGTTTTTGATAAGTATATTGATGATAATGAAGAAGTTGGTTTGCATGAAGACAGCTCAAGAAAACATGAGATAAGAGGTAAAGGACAAGTAATCCTTAAGAAATAAGGACCCAAGTTTGATAAAGAGAGTGGTGAGATAGATGAGATCACACTAAAGGAAGAGTTGAAGATGTTGGAGGAGCTGTTTGGTCATTCAAGAGAGATGAATGAAGGTACAAGCCATGGTAAAGACACCATTGAGAAGAATGAAACAATACAAGAGCAAAACAAAGAGGTCAAGATAGTTTTGATCAAGAAGCAAGAATGTGAAGGCAGCCAACAGGCTTCATGACCTAAAGATTTTGATTCTAAGGTGGCTTTGAATGTTTTGTATGCAGGTATTAATGTTGTGGAGATGAATGAAGTCCATAGTTCAATGGACAAATTTTTGAACCAAGAACAACAACAAGAAGATCTAGAAGACATGTATGAAGATGAAGAAGCATGGAAGCTGGAGATGGCAGCTGAAAAGGAGATGAGGAGAAGAACATACCAGAAAAGGAAGAAAAGAAAGAAGATGAAAGACAAAGACAATCAAAGACAAACAACAACATTGGCATTCACAACAAGACCTTGGGATCTAGGCATATAATGAAGACTAATACATGGAGGAAGTAGTTCATTTGATGCAGGAGCAAATTGTTTCTAGAGGGAGAGTATGATGTAGGAGCATCTACAATAGCTTCATTGAGGACTAGTTGAGGTCATCAATCATGCAAATTCAAATGATGTTCTAGCATGAAGTTGAATTCAACTTCAAATTCTTGTTTTCCCTCCATAATGTGTTTAGATTTCAAACTTTTACCTTGATAATAAATGTAATTGTCAAAAGTGAAAAGTGAAAAGGTAAAATTAGGTAGGAGAGAATCCCCATGTTGGAAGCCAATATTGGCTTAAATAGCAAATAAGGGGAGTGGTTGAAATCTTTCAACCGTAAGATATTAGTTGAGATAAATCTTCTCCAAATTGGTATATTGTTACAAATTAAAAACTGTGTTTTGTCTTGAGCCCAAGATTGGGCATAGAAGTTAGAGAGGAGGCTCTTAAAAACAAAATATAGCAAAAATAAAATTCATTCAAGAGGATGAGAGGGACGTAGAGAAGAGGAAGGATAGAGAGGAAAGGACCTCTCATTCAAGGGAAGAGATGTAAGAAGAGAAGAGGATCTCAAAGGATACAAAATGAAGGAGAAAAAAAAAGAAGTTGCAGGTGGAGTCCAAGAACTGTTATGGACATGTCTATGAAGGTTTCATAAGCCTTTAATGAATGAAAATTATTTGTAAGTAATTCTATTTGAAGAGGAACGAACAGAGTTTTGATTTCCATGATAGTGTTATGGTTTCCTTTATAGAATTTTGGTTTCAATAGTGACAGGCCTATGTATGTGTATGATGGTTCTCTATAGAACATTGACAAAGACTGGTTATCTTGTATGTTGGGAACAAGTTGAAACTAGTATTATGTGACCAAGAGATCTTAAAGAACTTTGAATGTTATAAGAATCCTAAACAGGGTCTAAATAGGGTACTCAGGCATGCATACCTACAACCCACTATCCAAGAGACTGAGACTGTGTATTAACAAAGCCTGTGTTTTCTTTGTTTGTTTTATATATTATTATATTTGGATAAGGTAGAGCCTACGTGGAATGTGGTCTCCAAATTTTGGAAGATATGGAACATGGTCTGCGTGTTATTGTCTTTGAAGACATAGACCGAGTCTGTGTAATAGGGTTCTTCAATTTGGTATGACCCGTGGCCAGGGAAGATATAGGTACAAATGATTGTATATGTGTTTACACAGTCTCGAATGGAGGGAATATATGTATAGACTTGTTTTGAGAGACTTTTAAGTCATGGGTGAATATATATGTTGTCAGGTGTCTATTGCAAATGAAGGCTTTATATATATGTTATCAAGTGTCTATTACGAATGAAGGCTTTGAGTTGTGGGTGAATGTTATTGATAAACCCAAGATGTGGATAGAACACACAACTGACAAATGAATAGTATGACATGTTTGCTTTTAAAAGGATTTTGAAGCCATGTTGAATAGTATGTAATTATAAAGGATGCCTGTCATTATTCTAGCCCTTCAGAGAAAGGTGTAAAAGGTTTCGTGATTGATTTTTTTTTGTTGTGGGAGGTGTATCTGCTGCTATTTTTAAAACTACAGCTGCTCCAATTGAGCATGTTAAGCTATTGATTCAGAATCAAGATGAAATTTTGAAGTCTGGTCAGCTTTCTGAGCCATAATAAGGTATTGTTGATTGTTTTGGATGAACAATCAAGGAAGAAGGTATGCTTGCTTTATGGAGAGGAAACACTTCTAATGTCATACATTATTTTTCCACTCAGGCACTCAAATTTTCATTCAAGGATTAACTTAAGAATCTGTTCAATTTCTAAAATGAAGGACAAGGATGGTTACTGATAATGGATTGCCTGCTATTTACTTGTCATATGTTGTGCAGCCTGGGGATACACTTGGAAGATTGGGGGTTAAGTATGGGACCACTGTTACAGGTATGATGACAGTGCATCACTTAGCTTGTTACTCATGAAGTCCTTGGCAATGGAAGATTGGCTACCTCCATCTCTCCTTGGCACCTTTGTCTTATGGCTTGGCTTAGCTTGGAATTAATTTGGCATGATAAAACTAGTTTCATGAATCTTTTTAAATAAATTATGCATTATAAATTTGCATAATCATTTGTAAGAAATGATGTTCATGACCTCTCTATTTATAGATTTTTGAGAATGTCTAAAATCAACCTAAACAATCCATCCTAAGATTAAGATGTGTGGTTGAGGATTAATTAAATTTTTGGAATTAAGTTTATAATTATCCTCATCATGAAATTGTAAGAAGGGGAAATTAAGCGGCATGGAGGGCATCATGGAAGGCATTGATGAGGCATGGATGGTATGAATCCTGATATTTGTGGCATTTATGGACTAGGGGTGTCTTCCCAAGAAATGAGGTCACTTGATGATGTAGATATTTAATATTCATTTCCAAAAAAATTATTCAACAAGTTTCCATGGATTTCTTTATTAGGATCTAATTTGGTTTAATTAGCTCTTAAGGATGATTAAGCACTTCATGCACAAATTATCCAAATTGATCAAAATACCTTGTTATTGGTGTAAAATTCCACTAGATTAGAATTGGAAGTCAATTTTAGATGTATTAGATCCATTAGCCCATTTAGGATTTTATCAATAACAAACAACAAAGGCATGTGTCTTATGCAAGAGATTTGACAAAAAAGAGTAATCTAGAGCACCTAGGTGCAAAATTAGCATTTTGACTCGAAATGATCTGACTAAAGTTAGTTGGTCCATAAATTGCATTTCCCTATTTAGTGATACCATTGATAAAATTGGCACTTGAATATGTCAATTTTAACTCATTTAGCATGTTTTAGTGTTTTTAGGTCAAATTGTGTGTTTTAGGTGGAAATTGGTCAAATGCCTGGTTAGAGGTCATTGGTGTCTAGATTTAGGTGTCTACAAACATTAGGTACACCACTTGATATGCATAGACCAATCTAAATAGAGAAGAAAAATAGATACCATGGGGATGTGCAAGTATGAAAGAGTCATCACCCTTATTATCAATGGTTCATGTAGCAAAAATAACTAAACATCTAACTATTTCCATTATTTATAAGTACATAGAGATTGATATCATCTACCAAAGGTATTTTCTCTAACTCATCTCCTCTTATACGTACCAAAAGAAGATGCGTTGACCTTTTTGACTTGTTTAGGAGAGTGATGGGAAAGTGAAATTAGTTTTACTCATTTTCAAACCTATCAAAGCTACCCTATCATAGAATTAAACTATGGGAATCTCAAGAGGCATTTTTTTAAGCCTCCCATGTGACATAAATATTTTATATGCCATACAATTACTTGAAACTCCCTTAAAACTACCTAATATTCTCTTTCCCACATTGAACCTACATCATACAATCTCAAAACTGACATCTCTAACATGTTATAACATTTTTAACATTATATTATCTCTTGAAACCTTTTTTTATTATGGAGAACATAAAACTTCATTAAATGACTCAAAAGTGACCCTTGGATGATATAAGACCAAATATACAAAAGTGACAAGGGTGAAAACATAATAACTGACCTCATTAAGACACTAGTACACCTTTTCACACTAGGAGACCCTATAACAAGTTTAAACTATATAGGGGTTAACCTAATTTGACTTGTGGTGAAATTAGTTAAATTTAACCATAGTATCAGCTTGTATCAAAGATGTAACATCTCTTTAGATAGGGCCCTCAAAATATGAAGAAACAAGAGATATGGATTCATCTTTTTTTGACCCAAGTGAGGTATTAGGCACCCTTTGCTCGTTATTTACTACCTTAAGTGTCATAAGGATGTCTAGGAGGGTTTTCATTAATCTCTTCCTAGTTGAGAGGTCTATTAGCCCATAAGTCTACTGAATTCCATCCTTTAGCTAGTGGGATTCTAGTCCATTCCTTTTCTATAGAAAGGGAAGGTTCCCCTTGAATAAGTTTCAAAAGGTATTCCTTCAACTTAATCAATTATTCCCTGTCCCTAACTTGGTCATAATTTTTAGCATTGAGGAAGAATAAATCATGATCATAGGGCTCATGTTGATAGTCAATGCTAAGCACCTTGATATGTTTTTATACTTGACCATGGGGATCCTAGTCTTTATGTGGTAATGTAGATAATGAATAGTATTCTCTATGATTAAATTCCTCATAAAAGTGATTTCTATTGGTGTATCACTTCCTCCAAATCATTAGGTGGGAGACATGAAAGTAATATTTATTATTCTTGTGCATGTCTTCATGAATACCCCACCATAACTATTAGGCCACTTACTGCTCCACCAATTTGTCAGGGACATATTTGAGGAGGCGTAGAGGTGATACCTTATATCATATAGCCATGATAACAATGTAATCTTGGTATAACAAATACTCTCTCATAACCAATAATGTATCTATAATGTTCTTTGATATCCTAGTTAGGGGGACTCATGGATAGCCATCCATACCAAGGGGTAAACATCCTTGGAGATGCAAATAAGATTATGAGTATACATGTATTTATGCATGAAAGAGTAATAATCACATATATGATTCTTTATATAGTCTATAGTGGGGTTCCAGAGTGACCCATTATGAATATAGACTGTGTTAAAGACTGCATCAAGGAGTTAGGACATCATGTAGAAATGACCTCCTAGAGGCCTCTTGTCCATATTCAATATCTTATCTTACATCTTGCTCATATCACTTCAACCAGAGTGAATGTAAACTTTGAGTTCATTGGAAAATCAAGCAATAGAACCTAATTCATGTAGGGGAATTCAATTCTTGGATATCCTAATAACCTATATTCAAGAGGGCCATTCCAATTTAAATTCCCATTATAAATTTGGTCATTAGTGTGGGTTACTTATCATTCAAAATGATCATTTCTCTATGGAGCATTTAGCTATTAAGTGTATTCTTAATTGATTTTTCTTTCTTCCATGCTACTACTCTATATAAATAATAAGTGGTGATGTAATAGGGAGGGAGAGATACCTTTGAAATGTATCAGTAGATATGCACACCACAACTATTTTGTGCTCCACATGATAAGAGAATGCTTCTCCAATTATCTTCTTGGTGAAGAATAAGTCTCATAGGAGGTCAATGTAAGGCATGACCTCTATATTCACTATTATAAAGTGTAGTAATTGATGTTTTAATGTGAGGAGGTATGTATCCAATTAGTATTAATATGGATTCATATTTTCTTCATGTGTATGTGCATCAACTTGGTGTATGACTTCCCACAACATAGAGTAGTTGTTTAAATCATTACTGAATATTATAAATTTGAAGAAAATTTCCTTATATTAAACTTAATATTTGATATAAATCCTTTATTTGGGAAGAGTTCCTTGGAATGCCCTAGATGAGGATGCCATTATTATTCAACTATGTAGATACTAGTCTTGTTTTCAATTTTATTTCTTAGCTCTCCTAAGTATGTTTTTAGGTTGGAAACACTGGTATTTAGGACTTCATCATAAATAAGCAATTAAGTTCACAATTCAACTTAATATAAAATGGGAACATCATCATCTGAATTGATTTTATATAACTTTGTCATTCATTTCTAGTTCATGTGACATTAATGTTAAACATATATAAATTTGATTTATTTGTTCAATTATAAATTTGCCACTTCATTTAGAGGGCATGCCACATAAGCATTATTGATGTTTAGGAGTACCACATCATTATTTTTTTCCAAGTGTCATTTCATCACTTATTGGACTTTAGTTAACAATGCCACAAGGCCTGTAATTGTCAAGAGTTGAGATATAACAGTATTTATAAGGTAGAATAATATCCTAAATAAAAGTCCTTAAAAATTTGTTGAAGATTTAAATGTGTAAGAGGAAAGCCCCAAAAATTTTCATTAAAGACCTTGATGGGTTAGATAGGTTTTCCAAAGGGATGTCCTGAACACTTTTATTGAAGAAATAAATGTGTTAGAGAATCTATTGAGTTAAAATCAGTAGACACTTTTGCCAAAGATCCCTTTTGTGTTGATAAAATTTTCTTAAGGGTATTATCAAATAATTTTCAAAGACCCAAATAAGCTAAAGTATAAAACTTTGGAATTCTAGTTCCTGAAGAACAAGTGACGAAGAGTAAATGGCAAAGTATTTTGTTATAAGGTGACTAAATATTCAAATGTCATATATATAGTAATCTCAAATAGATGTTCAAAATAATTCTTCTAAAATAAAACACCGAAGAGTAAATTCTTATGAAGGTTCATATAAATGTGAAGCACTAAAAACTACCAAAGATATACCTCTGAATAATTATTTAGAAGAACTAGTTTCATTAAGCATAGATCTAAATGAGTTTACCAAATGAATGTTCTAAAAAAAATCATCAAAGACCCCTTTCGTGTTAAGTAGTTTTATCAAGGAGTTTTGCCAAAAAAGATTATATGAGACCTGCATACACATAAATTGAAAAAATAATTAGTAGGTTAATCCAAGAATAAATATGTTCATAGGTCTACCAAATAACAAAGGTAATACAATACATAGGCCTTTACCTTTATAATATTTTAAAGATAGGGCTATTTAAAATATAGTGGGTCCCCATTCTAAAAATGAAATGGGGGTATGTTGGGTACAATAAATGGTGACTTATAGGGGAAATAATCCTAAGTATTTGAGAACATATAACCTTTAGTTAACAACACTTATATCAAAAATGAACCATTTTACATAGAATACCCAAAGCAAGTATACATAAGAGACTCCCAATAATTATATACAACATATTTTCCTTTTCATTTACCCTAGATCTATGTGTGAGGGAGTGATTTTATTTTATCCTTATCATGCGGACTTTATCAAAGAGCTAGGATAATTATAGGTTTCATTCTTTTTTTTAGGAAAATATTTGAAAACTAGGGAAGTTATGGTATTGATCTACTACCAGATAGGCATCCATAGACCTTACAGAGGTACCATGGGTTCCTTCTCTTTCCTTATATTATTTTATGATGTATGGTATGTTGACCTTATTTCATCATTTTGATCTTTTAATCACATCTAGATTTTTATTTAGGATGATTGGATCAATCTTTTAAGGATGTTTTGACCTTTATTTTTTCTATATATATATTATATAAAATATTGATAAAAGAGGGAGAGTAGAAACCACAATGAGATAGTATCTATGAAACTATAAGTTTACCATATTTTTCCTACCATCTATACCCATGTCAGTAATTATTTTCTCAGATAAGTATTAATATGATAAGTTCATTTAATCTAGGTAAAGTGACAAAACCTTATAAAATATATATGTTGTAATGAGAGAAACCTTTATAATCTTGATTAAAATATTAAATTTTAGCCTCTTCATGATCTATTTTCCTATTGTACACTTAAATTTTAAAAATATGGAATGTAAGGGTAGAAAATCCTGTAAGTAAACAAATTAGTGTACCTCTTACTATCATGTTATCCCATAGGATAATGCTTTGGATTTTAAACATGTTAAAGGAAGTATTAATAGGTTAGATACTTATTTTGAGCATACTAGGAAAACCATTCAAATTTCTATAGGTAAAGTAAAAATGTCTAATCTAGAAATAAGGAAGCTAATCTATAAAATGAATAGCTAAAAATTGGGAATGTGTAGGGAAACTATTTTATGAAAGCCAAGATTATTATAATAAAATAGTAAATATATCTTAATACTACTCTTACCATCACCTCTATTGTTACATAAGGACATCCTCAAATGGTATAACCATGAAGTAATGCTTCAAAAACTACCCATTGAATGGATATGTCATCTCATTACCTTGGAGGTCCTTTAGATGGAAAGCATTATTACCCAGGATCTTTGAAATCTAATAAGGTCCAATTCATAATGGGTTAAACTTGTCATGTTGTCCTTTCTTCTCATGGGATTTGTCCCATAAAAGCACTAGATCAAATATTTTGAATGATTTGAATTTTTATCTTTTATCAAACCATATTTTCACTATATCTTGATGTTTATTAAAAAAATTTAATGTCCTCAGTCCTTGAGTCTTCCATCTCTAACATGTTTAATAATCGAGACTCCAAATTCTCACTTGGTCCCATTTACTCTTGCATAAACTGATATGTTAGAAATTTAAGCATGATTTATAAAATAGGTTGTCTCCCATAGACCATTAATTAATGAAAGGCCTTGAGTGCCTATTTATATCTTGTTTGATCAAACCATATCACATACTTTAATAGATTGTGCCAATCTCTAGGTTTTTCAACTATGTAATGTTTAATGACATCAATTAATTTCCTATTTTTTTAATTCATCCAATCAATTTCATTTTGGGTAATTTTTTATGATGACCTAATGGAGATTTTATTGTCATGGGATGATTCAGTAAATTCAATTGATTAGAATAATGGCTTGTTGTCACAAATTATAGAGATGGGAGTACCAAATCTAGTTGTGATATTTTCCTCTAAAATTTTGATCACATCTTGTTATTTTGAATGCTTTATAGTTGTATCTTTAGTCCATCATGTTTTATAGTCTATATTAGTGAGCACAAATTTATGGCTAGCTAAATAATTAAGATTAATGTTTGTAATGAAGTCCAAGCCCCATTGAGCAAATAGTCTTCCTTCAATCATTATCTATAGAGGCATTGATGTTTTGAATTATATTTTCACCAATAATTGACATTCATGGCATGTTCAGATGTGAACATGTGCATCCTTGAAGACTATATGATAATAATAACCCATTTTGAGGATCTTATGGCTTGTGGTCTTTTTGGAGGTATGACCACTACCTATCTTCTGGCATAAATTTTCCAAATTTTCTTGAGCTTCCTCTCATAATACACATCTTAGGTATATGTATTCATAATTAATTCTATATAATATCCATTTTTTTATCATGTAATGAGCTGATCTAAGCCTCAAATCCCTCATTTGTTCTCTTTTGATTTATGGGGAGTAGGTACATGTGAGAAAGTATTGAATAATGTTAGTTTACTAGTCTCTTTTAGATACTTGATTTTCATAAACCTCTTAAACGATCATACATGGGTTAGTATTAGTCATAATTTGAATAATTATTTGACCTCTAATGATCTTTGTAGGACTTATTTCTATGTTAAAATCTAATTATTTTTCCATCCATTTTCCTCTACATTCTCCTAATTTGTTTTATGCTAAAGTGAGTTTGACAATAAGATCCAATATAATGGAAACTATCTTGTTCTCAAGATGTAACATCAAAATTTATTTACCAATATAACAATGGAAAATATTTTCTTTTATATCATGGAATACCTAAGTTATATTAATTTCAAGTTTGTTCTCATGAGTACAATAAGATGCTCTCTCCTCTTTCTTCTGGGTAAGCATGGTAAAAATAATATGTTCTGAGGTGAGTGAATACATGAAGAAGTATTTAGTGAAGTCTATACTTATCAATATATGGGCCTAAGATATTTCATCTTTAATATCTTAAAAATATTTTTGATCCTTTGTTGTTCATTTCACTTTAGCATCTTTCTTGAGCAGTCTAAAAATTTATAAAAAACCTAATATAAACTCTCTTACAAAGTTTATCTTCTCAAATAAATATTTGAGTTTATTCTTGATATCTTAGAAATAAATTTTTGATATCCTTTTAATTCTATTAGGTTTAATTATAATTCTATCCTTGGTGATTATAAGACCTAGGAGATTCCTTATGTGCCACAAAATATGCTCTTTTTAGGGTTCAATGAAATGTCAAACTTTCTACATCTTTCAAGGAGTGATTGTAGGTGACCTACATGATTAGTGATTACTTTTGAGAAAATTATGAGGTCATCCATGTAAATAATTATACATTTACCTATCATCTCTATAAGGTGTGATCCATAGCTTTTTGAAATGTGGTACCTATGTTAATTAGGATAAATGACATCCTCTTATATGCATAAGTACCCAATTTCATGGTGAATGCTATATTAATTATGTGATCATATGAATCCAATAAATGAGGTTAGTAACAAGTTATTTTAAGAAAAAAAAAACTTTAATAAACATACTAACACTTACACTTCAAGTCTAGATCTTAGGGGTGATCTTAGTTAACAAAAGACAAATGAAAGCACAAGTAAAATGCAAAAGATAATGATTATTTTACCTTCCTTGGGATATCCAAATGCAATGTTAAGTGACTTGATCATCTTGTGCTTTAAATCATATTTTTCAATGGATATTGAGTATCTCCTTCTCTCCTTGGCACCATGTCTTATGTTGTGGCTTAGCTCAAGATTTTTGCATTATAACACTACTTGCAAGGCAATTTTACCATTATAACACTAAATCAAATGGATTTTATATCTCCAAATTTGCATTATAACTTTGGCTTATGAGATATTTTAATTCATTTTTGAATGATAAATTTGCACCAAAATAGCTTAAAATTTAATAGACAAGGCATTATATTTATAACAAATGCATTTAAACCCAACCCAAGGTGAGTCAAGGTGAAGTTAAGGCTTGGAATGGGTTCAAATATAACCTAGGTGAGTCAAATATAACCCAAATAGAGTTAATAACTATCAATTAATCATGATTTTTAGTGAATAAGCATGGGTCTCCAAAATGAGATATTTTGGGATATTTTCAAAGAGCTTGACAACTCACAAAGGCCATCATGAAAAGCTAGGATATTTACATTTTTGAATTTTATTTTTTAGTTATTCATTAATTACACATGGATAATTTAATTAGGATATTAATTACGTTTATTTTGTTAATTAATTTGATTATTCATTTATATCTTTCAATATTTGATTTTTGTTTATGTGCCCCATTTAATAGGTCCATAGGCCAAATTGATTATTATGATGCTACACGATGATTAAGGATGAATTTGTGAGAGGTTATGGTTTCATATGATAGGATACCCTAATTAGGGATGTCTTAATGTGATTTTGAGACTTCATGAATTATGTACAGGAAAATTTGGGATGTTTAGTGATTCATAGGCTTAATTTTCAATGGTTGGTAGGAATCAGTCTAAAGTCCAGTCAAAAGCTATTTATCACTAGTTTTATGTGTTTATAGTTTTCCTTTGTTTGGGAAGGTATTTAAATATATAGGCACAATAACATCTTCTCAAATAACGAAATAATCCAAAAATAAGATAATTTTTAAAGAAGAAGATCCAAACAATGTTTGGGAATCTTATAATGATGCCCCCTTGAGGGAGTGGCAAACACAGACAATGATGGATGGTCCTTTGAAAAGAAGTAAGATAAAGAATGAAGTTAACCCATGTGAGATATTAATATAATAAATAAAATTCTTTCATGTATTGATTTAAAAATTATTGATTTACCCAAAAGTGGTTATAATCAGTAACAAACATTAAGATACTAATTTTCCCAAAGGAGGTTATAATAAATGGAAATGACATATGCCCTAATTAGGCTTGATGATTAAAAATAATGATTTTACCAAAAGTGGTTATAATCATTAAGATGACTTGGATTGAATAAAGATATGTGATTATACCCTAGTAGGGTAGATTGACAAGCATAATTCAAGTATATAACATATTGCATAGACTAAAGATGAGCGGTCAAAAATATAGATGTGATGGTCTAATTACTAAATAAAGAATAAAAAATAAGGCATATGACGATGCAAAATTGATGAAATAGATTATTAGAAGAATAAAAATTGATCAATAGGAATGATTTAGTTGTACCTATCAATGTAGAGATGTTCATCCTTATTATAATTGATACAACAATAATGGTCAATGGGTTAATTTAATTAAATAGGGTGGGAGGATTTTCCAAGGTTACCAAGGAGAAACTTCTATGTTTCCATTGCTTGTAAGACTTCTTAAGCTGATTTTTGTTGTAGCATGTGATGGTAGGTACCATGATATAAAACACCATGCTAATTTTGCTAAAATATTCATAAGTATTGACTCCTAATATAATAAAATTTTAAAAACAACACACCAATGGTAAACACCATGATGACAGTGTTGATGTATGAATATGGATAGACTCAATAATAATTCACAAGGAATCACCTAATAAACACATATAAACTAAGTTGAGGCACAACAACAAAAGAAAATAAACAAATAAAAAACAACTAATTAAAAAAAATGGATAAATTATAAAAGTAAACACAAAAGAAAGCCTCCTAACAATGGATTTTCCCTAATAAGGTGGATCAAGGATGACTAAATAGGCTTAGATAGGACAAATTATTTTGGATTTTGAAATTTTAAATGTTTTTAGAATTTTTTGGGTATCTTAACTCATTAGAGATTGACAAGATACCACTCATAAAATGGAGAGAGCATTGTCTTAGGTTTCTCACAAAATCATGAGAGCATATGGAAAAGGGGGACTACATTGATCTCAACATAAATTGAGTAGGACATACATAGTCTGATTAGGGACTGAAGTCATAGTATTTACACCAAAATGAAAGGTAGTGAGAATCAACTAGATCACAACAAGTTCTTGAATTAAGACCAAATGACAAGGAAAATGATAATAGTAATGGCAAGGTGTTATTCCTAATTTACCCATTGATGTTTAAAATTTGGAAATAATTTCATAGGTCTATGTTAAAAAATTTCCCACAGGTGGTTATAATTATTAACACAAGGTCAGATATTGTTTTACCCATAGGGAATTATAATTAATAACACTAGTTGAATGTAAATTAAAAATAATTTATGAAAGATAACTTTCCAAATCCATTGTCACACTAGTTTATAGACTGTCATTTAAAAACAAAATTGTAAAACTATTGAAAATGGATTATAATCCCCTGGTGCAAGGAGTATAAAGAAACAAAAGGAACTAAGATCAAAAGGGTTGGGTAGGATGGATAAAAATAGGCTTTAGTCTAGTACAGATGGCATGGTATAATGACATTTGGTATGGCATAAGGAAGATGATAAGATGGCAATTGGATATAATGGAAAGAGAATTTACCCCAAGTGATAAGGCAAGGTAAATGGTAGGGTATGAAAAAATGATAAGAGGAATGGAAAATGAAAACAATAAGGTAAACAACAAAGCAAAGGTATGGCTTTTGGTAAAATATATGTTTTTGGTTAGGTAAATGATCTTGTTGTTCTTCCTGATGTGGAGATGCACATCTTGATCAATATATGATACAACTATTATAATTAGTAATTTAAATTATTATCCCACACCTCTTATAAATAGTTTTTATGTCAAGATCTTGCTATAGATTTGGACTCCAAGAATTTTGTGATCTTCATTGGTTATTGATTTTTTTTCCTCCAAACATTGAGACAAGGTATCTTTGTAGCCTCTACAAATAAAATTATGGCTATGGATGGTAAATACAGATAAATATTGGATGATAGGTCTAATTTTTAAATGTAAAGGTTAATGATAATGTAATGTAAAATGGTTGGGAAATAAATGAAGATCAAGATTTTTAGGCACACACAATGTTGTTGATTCTAGATTTGACATAACTTTGGCTATGGTGGGGCTAAAGACTTTTAAATATAATCTCAATAGGACCACCATATTTTTTTGTTTTTTGGGCCTAAGATTAGCTACCATATTATTATGTGGTAGAGTGGAAGTTGTACTAATTTTATCTTGGATAATGTTTTCATGAAGTAGTGAAGAACTATTATGCTCAGCTATTAGTACCTCGATGAGGTTTTCACTAATGAATTTTTCTTAATTGTCCCATAGAACCTATAAGAAGGTTTCAATATGGAATGTTTACTTTTGACTTTGATTAACTTTTAATACATCTAAAAAGGTTTCACTAGAAGATGCTGAGTTTGGATTTTTATTTCCCCCTAACACCTTCAGAAAGGTTTTTCTATGAGATTATTCTTCTTTGAATTGAATGTGGTCCTAATTCCATGATATTTTTAAACTAACATGTCACCATGGATGTAGTTAAATAAGGTGTGATTCTATCAATCCTAATCAATACTTTGGGAGGTGGAAAGTCAATATAATGGCTAGCTTGGCTGGTGTTAATAGCATGTGGAATGTTAATGGAATGGGAAGAGGAAATACAATCCTCATAGAATTTACGAGGAGAACTTGTGTCTAAGATAAATTAATCATCCTCAAAAAATATAAAAGGATAATAAATGTATTCAAACTGATCTTTAAGGCATGCATAACTAATATTATAACAATCATGAACATATTTTGATTTTGGAGTTGATTCTTACTCAAGGGACTCTGAATCCAATGTTGAGACTGATGTTGATTCTATTAATGATGTTAAATATGATGTTGTTTTAAGAATATAAACTAACATAAATGTTGATTCTTCATTTGGTGTGGATGTTTCTATAATGATGTTTTATTAAATGTTTGGTATTAAACATGTAATGGCTTATGATGGCATAATGGGCTCCATAGAGACTGGTTTGTCAAAGTGATACTCCTCAAAAAGAAGAAAAAAATCAAGAGACAACTCCATAGAGACTCAATTTTCAAAGCCAAGATCTCTAAAAATAGGCATATGGTTAAGGTAATGATTTGACCAAAGGTAGTTATAGTCATTAAGAAGTAACTCAACAAAGATTGGCTTGTTAGATTGAGTCTCCTTAATAAAAGATATAGTATTAAGGGGTGATTCATCACAAGTTAAATTATCATAAAAGGTTGGTTCAACAAAAAACTTTTAGATTAGTTGGTTGTCTTGGCCTTGGTTTACAGTTAGTTGTGAAATACTAGTTTTAAATATATCTTGGTCTTCAAATGATTGGCTCAGTTGGGGAGGTACTGATTGGTTTGGTTTTGGCTTGATAATTGGCATGGGTTTTATAAAGTGGGGAATGGTTGGAAATGGATGAATAATGGATGATGATTAGGTAATGATAGGATTGAAAAAGGCTACTTTATGGTTTACAATAGTAACTACGACCCATTAAGTTGTGATTAGAAAACTTTATTGGGATAATGAGCTACTATACATAGAATTTCCTAGAATGGTAATGGTATGGAATTATGAGGCATGGTTTCTATCATGATCCAACGAATGAGGTCATATAATGGTAATGGTATGGAATTTTAAAGTTTGGTTGCTTGCACAAGCCAAAGGATGAGGGCTTAAAATAGAAATGGTAGGATATCATGGAGCTTTGGTTCTCACACAAACTAAATGATGAGGTCTTGATATAAAAATGGTAGGGCATTATGTAAATTGGATTTTCACACAAGTGAAAGTATGAAGTATTTTCATATAAATGATAGGGCAATATGGATCTTGGTTTCTCCTACAAGCCAAAGTATGGGGTCCTAGTATATAAATTATAGGGCATTATGGAGCTTGGCTACTCCCATAAGCAAAATGATGAGGTCCTATTATATAAATGGTAGGGAATTATGGATCCTGGTTACTTGTACAAGCCAAAAGATGAGGTCATAGTATAGAAATGGTAGGGAGTTTTAGAGATTGTTTTCTTGCACAAGCTAAAGGATAAGGTCCTGGGATAGAAATGTTAGGGCATTATGAAGCTTGATTGCTTACACAAGTCAAAGGATGAGTTCTTAGTATGGTAATCCTTGGATAATGTGGATCTTTGTGACTCACCCAATATGAAGGAGGGTTAATGGTATAGGTGGAGGATTGGATGTCATGATCGATGAGATGATGAACATTGCATCAACCAACCTGAAGAAAAAACCATCATATCTAGTACTTAGATTTGTTCCTTTGATTGAGGATTCTAAGAAGGATTTGAATCCATATCATAAATCACTTATTCACCATAGTAATCTCAAACAAAGTCCATTTTTGTGACCATTCTATCATAACTTGGATTGTGCATGGTTCAGTTATAAGTGTAATGAGACATATCCAAGTAAATGGTAAACATTTCATAAAAATCCTAGAGTTATATAAACTCTTATTTATAATGTCCAAAGGAAAAATTATTTGAACTTGGTCTAAGGAAATGGAGTTGTATCTCCAAAATGGTCTATCTAAACATGGTATAAAATGGTCTAAAGCCAAATGTTTCACACATAAAATGTCAAGTGGCTAAAAAAAACAAAAATACCAAACTCTAGGTCTAAAGTGTTTCAAAAAAGTTTAATCTAAGAAAATAAAAGTTTATAGGTCTTTTGTACAAATTCGACATCAAAATCTAGGCTCAAAATAGGCATGTTCTAGGACTTTGGCAAAACAAGCACTAAATTTAGACTAAAAAACAAGGGGTATGATTTAATCTAACAAATCTGAAA
Source organism: Torreya grandis (assembly GCA_037957365.1). Lineage (NCBI taxonomy): Eukaryota > Viridiplantae > Streptophyta > Pinopsida > Cupressales > Taxaceae > Torreya > Torreya grandis. The sequence goes on along the minus strand of JARHVA010006346.1, from coordinate 535,017 downwards.
CACTTTGGCATAGACTAGGCATATAGATTCAAACATGAACTTGGCCAATTAGTATGAGACATGAAATAAAAGGCATAAATTCTACCAAATAAATGCATAAACAAATAGTTCTCTAATTATGTAAAGAATAACTGAAGTTACAAAACCCAAAAGAGAAAGATCAATGCCTAAACCCAAATTACACAAGGCATAAACAAAAATCAATTAATGTTTAGATTTAAAATTATAAATGGTTAATTAAAAACTTAATTTCAGAAAATATGATTATTTGATCAAACAACAAGTTAGACAATGGTTAATGACATAACAACACTAGGTAAAAGATCTTAAAGGCACACGTGGGTCAGTTTTAAAACTAAAATAAGGCTCAAGGAAAATAGGTATATGAAACAATTTGAGTAGCATAACAATGTTATCATGCTCTAAAGATGTGATCAATGGTTTGTTTCAAGAATCTAAGGCATAAAACTTGAAATGGATTGGGCAATGTAATGTTACCCATTCTAATTAAGTGACACACATACATAGATTTGTTACAAGAGTAAGGAAAAAACCATGGTTTAAAATGGACATTGTAATGCCTCCTCAAATAAATAAGTGATGTGGACAAAAAACTCATTTTAACATATCATAGCCAAAAAATAGATAGTTTAGACTCAAAAACTATGCAATAAAGGATAAAATGACATAAACATCTAAATTTAATGTCTTGGATCCTATAATTGACAAGGTTGGATAGTACTGTCAAATTCCATCTATAAACATTCTCTTAGGAGGATTGTAAATGTTAATACAAAAATAAAAGTGCATGAAAAGTAGATTTTGTAGGTGCCCTCTTCTCCCAATAGATTTTACAATGACATGGAACTTTATGATACTTGACCTGCATCAAAAGTATTTCTATAATAAGTGGGAATATTCTAAAAATATATATTTTGCTCATCTAGATGAACATAAGTGTGGTTAACACTAGATATGTAATCACATAAATTGAGTTCATACCAATTAACTTACTATGCAAGGGTCTATTTATTTGCATTGTGATTCCATCTATTTACTTTTTAATGAAATCTCCTGGTTAGCCAAAATTGAATCCAATTTTCTTTATGATTAGAGAGGCTAGCCACTCAACCCCTTGACAATCATAGTAGACATTCCCTAAATATTATACCCCACCATGGAATAGGGTCAGTATGATTCTAGGAGATGAAACCTTAGGTCAACATAACCCTAAAGAATTAGTAAGGAGGCTATGAACTCCCACTCATAAGCCAAGTTGCATAAAAATAAATGACCAATGAAAATAATTTAAGGTTGCATTTAGATCACTCAAACCATACAAGTTTGAAGAAAGCTTTAATGACATTATTTTTGTGCCTTTGGAAAAGGAAAAAGTTTAAAGAAACCATGATTTTGGTGTTGGAGTATTGTAAATTATGTCATATATGTGTCTAAGTGAGTGTATGAAGTGCCATGTTAGTCTAAGTGACAATGACAAAGTGTGTGATGTGTTTTTCCTAGTATCCTTGAAGGAAGCTTAGTTGATCTTTAGCTTTTGCATGGATATATATGTTTAGGGATGAGTATGGAGTTTTTAGCATGTGTAAGGGGTCCTTTAAGATGGTTTATATGTTTTTAATGCTTGTGTCCATAAGTGGAATGTGTATAAACATAATATTTTCAAAATTTTATCACTTACTAAGACTTTGTATCTTGTACGAACCCGTTGAGTCTCAATCTCTCTGAGTGCACACCTTAAGGAGTACATTGAGAAAGGGGTTGGTAGACCATTTGTGCTTTATAATATTATTGTCCCTTTTTCCACTTGCCATATATGCACTTGTCTCTTAAAACCATCTACCCTTAGATTATTATTATCAATTGTATCCATTATAAACATTTGTCACATCTTTATCCTCCTTGTTCTTGCCTTGACACCATTTCCCCAATTGATTGTACTAGGTCAACTGGGTCAACCTTATATATTTTTTAGCCTCTAATTACTATATAGGGTTGACAAGGTCTACTTATACTATTTAGAGATATTTTTCACTTGTAAGTCTGTTATCCCTTCAACCAACCTAACTTGAGACTCAATGATTTACATCATAAAAACATACAAGGTTGATTGGGTTAACCCCATACAACTGACATATTTGGAAATATTTAGGTCAATATCTACTTATATATACAAGTTTATTTCCAACCATTTGAGAAAATAGAAGTGAATAAGAATAAGCGTGAATGAACATTTGATTATTGACCATTCTATTTGAGAAATGAAGCTTAGGGTTCCATAATTTCTTTGAAGATATTGATCTTGTCTTGTGGAAAAGTCTTTTGGATGTATAGATAGGTTGTGTATCCTTGAGTTGATTTGTATTTTTTATCCTTACATACCACAAAAATATGTTGTGAATAACCCTGGCCAAGGGAGAGATTGAGGCTCAACGGGTTCATCTTCAAGGTAAGTATTCCTAACTTTAATTCTCCTTTATAAGAGTAGATAGATAATCTAGTTGAGCTTCTCTCCTATGAATTAGGATTCTATATACATTTACATGATTATATGTTTTATATGCATGTTTAGTTTAGTTTTTTTTCTAATCCCCACTTTATACTATAATATTTGGTGAGCACTAGATTATATTTACTTTTTTGTTTATTAGAATAGAGTGAACATTAAACCTAGGAATATTTTAGGGTTATTGCATGATTATTTTAAACTATAGGATTTATAACCATTCTTCATAGGGTGTCTTGTGGTAAGTGATCCCCTAATCAGGTCTAAAATATCCTCATATTTGCATTCTCCCACTTAGCAAATACACTCCCAATCGAAAGTGCAGGTATGCTTTATCTTCTTCAATCCATGATTGATTTATAAACATGATGCATTTTTGATTTAATACATTTTATTGAAAATGATGTAAAGTAACCCTTATAGTATTTGTTCACCTTATTTCATTCTTTTTCATCACTATTTTTATTATATGTTTTCCATATTGGGTCAAATGCATCAACCCAGATATAACTTTTGTGCATAGGTTTTTAGGTACAAGCTATTAGATCAACCATATCAACCCATTATATGTTTCAAGACTTTTATACATAAAATTGAGACTATTATGTTGACCTAATTGACCCTGTATTTTAGGCACTTAGCAACATGTTTTTGCAAAGCTTGATCGACCCAGTCAACCTAGTTAGCATAATTTACAAGCATATATCAAAGTTATTAAACAATAATATTTATTCTCTACATCTTTGATCCACCAAGGTTCCTTTCTATCTCTCTATCTCTTTCTTTATTTACTTTCCTTTTACGATTTTTAGTATTTAAAACTACCTTTGCACAGTCAACTAGATCGACCCTACCAACCTAGTTTTATGTTCTGTGTGTTATCTAGATAACTAGGTCAACTCTACTAACCTTATTAATTTTTATATTTTTCTTCTGTAGTATAGGTTCAATCATTTCAACCTTATTCTATATTATGTGCATACATTATTGAGTATATCATCACTATACCTTGTTTCAAACTTAGAATTAACCTTACATCCTAGTAATTAATTCATACTTTCATTTCTTGTTGCTTTCATACATAGAATAGATCAAATAGTTTAATTAGGTGGTTTTTTAGTAAATCATTTACATGACCAAATCATAAAATTTAAACAAACATTTTAACATTTGTCTACCCAAGGATATAATGGTATATTATGGCTAAGCACCTAACACCATTATCATTTTAGTGTGTGAACTGAGGGGGTAGGCCCAAATACCTAGCATGTATGATTACCACTATAGATCACTTTCATCATAAACTACCTAAAACCATACTTAGATTACTTCTTGCTTCCTTCATTATAGCCCACATCCCATCATACTTAAAATCATATATTAATAATCTAATAAACATTCAAGTTAACCACATATTCTTTTCATCCTAAACTACCTAAAACCATCCTTAGATTGCTTTCTACTTCCTTGCTTATAGCCAACTTCCCATCACACTTGAAATCATATCTTAATAATCTAATAAACATTAAAGTTGAAAAATTAGTTAGTTATTTACTTTCCAAGTTTATTATTTTCTCTTTGATCAGTTGTATTTTGTATTGTAAAAACTTACATTAGTTAACATTGGTGTAAGGTTTTGTGTTGTGTACTTAAATTAGACTGGCTAGCATTAATACAATTGATTATTTTTTTCCATTCTATTATTTATTTTCAAAATTAATATCAAAATCTATCTTATTTTGGTTGACAATCTATTATAGGCTTCTTAACTTTCCCTATCTATTATATTGGATCGACCTAGTGGACCTTGTACCTTTTTCTAGCCTTTATTCACTATACTAGATTGACCTAGTCAACCCTGTATTATTTTTAGACCTTGTTTTCTATTTTTCTATCCTTTATTTACTATGCTAGATTGACCCAATCAACCTTATACTATTTTTGGACCCTATTTCTATGCTAGGTCGACCCAGTCAACCCTGTACTATTTCTATCATTTATTAATTCCTTGATTTAGCATCTATATTTATTTCCCTTCATCATGGAATTTATACTTGATGATAATACTAAGTTTCAGTCAATAGACATGATGATTTTTACCATCCCTCATGGGATTTCCCATAGATAGAGTATTTCTCCTCTCTTGGATGCTAGTAATGTTCACACTTCCACTCACACAATGACCTAAAGGATCCCTCCTAATACCTCTTCATAGAATAACCATCTCTTATCATTAGAATACCAATTTAAATTAGAGTATACCCCCAAAATTTTCATTTTTATATCTAAATTTACTCAACATTAAGTAAAACATCCTTCCACGATTTACAATCTTATGATTAGTGGTTAATATGAAGAACATCATTCACCTACTCCTAAATTATCAACTAAATTTAGGAGTACCAATTTATTTGACTCTTAGCCTTTTCCTTCAATTATGACTCCTTGTCACACCATGACGTCTTCTTCTCTAACTTCTTTTACTTCTATGCCTAGTATATCCACTAACATGGTAGGTTATACATATAATATGCCTCTCATAAGATCTACTATCCTTAATCCTTCTACTAGTGGATCATTTTCTACCCAAGATAATCATGTTACTATTGCTTATTCTTCTCAACCATTCACTAGTCCATATTTTACTACATAAGAAAAATTTTCCACTAGTGCCTCACATTCCCATAATTCTTCTCAATATCCTATCAACACCAATAGTGGTACCCAAAAAACTAATACCACCTCTAATGCTTCTAATAATGCTAATAAAACACATCAACTATTGTTACAAACACTTAATTAAATGAATACCTTTCAAAATCATAACATAAATAAAATTATGAGAATGCAAAACCACCTTCTCCATCTTCAATGTCATCTTAAACAAATGGCTTGGGGCACACATAACTAGAATTTTCCCCCTCCTCTTTAATATTCTCAAAGTAATCTCATTCCTTAATCTCCTTTGGTCAATAAAACCATTAAGCATCAACAAAATAAACCTCTCAGTACTTAAATTTCTAACATTGATATAGGAGGTATCACACCTATAATTTATTAAAATGGATCAACTGATCCCACCCTTCATCTTAGAACATTTGTAAATTTTTATAAAGATTGGGTCAAATTTAACACCTTTTCTACTACTAAACTCTTAGACAAAACTCTCACAGGGGATGCCTTGGATTGGTAAAACCACTTTAGAAATCATTAAAATGAATTTGGAGGATTTATTGACTACTTTAGTTTAATAATTCCAAAGTAGTCATCTTCCTGAAAAAACTTTGGCCCACTTCATAAATTGCAAACAACTTGAAAATGAAAATGAAAATGAAATTAGTCATTTCCTATTAAAAGGTTGAAAAATTTATCAAATAAATTTGAACATAACATTGATGATGACAATATTTTCCATCTCTTTATCAATGCCCTTTTTCCTAAAATTCAATATTGGGTCCACATTCTCTCTCCATGTACATTAGTGGAGGCTATTGACCAAGATAAATGACAAGATTTACTTATGTTATAATTTGAGCCACCCCAGCCTTATGCAGGTCCTCATCTCTTACTTAAGAACAAAAGTCATAATGTTACCAATGATGGTGTTACAGATTATTATGACACCATTTGCAATGTTAAAGCTATCATTCCTACCCCTTCATCAAAACTAGCTCCTCCTTCTCAATAATATACCAATCCTCATTTATCTTCACCAAAAAACATTAATTTTCATAAACCTCTATCCTCAAATAAATTTATTAATAATCTACCTAGGCCTCTTCCATGATAACTTGACCCAACCATTCTTATGAAATATTGGTATGATCTTAACATGTTTTATTGGTTTCATGCTAGTCGGGGTTATTATCATGAGAATTTTAGACAACTTCATAATTTAGATATGGACTTACTTCTTGGTCCTAATTTTGATCATGATTATATCATTTGAAAGCATCAACAAGATTATGAAATTATTTTCAAGGATTTTAAAACACATGATAAATATCAAGCCTTGAAACAACCCAATGATCATTTGGCTATATATAAAGACCCTCTTCTTGATCATCAACTTATCCAAGACAATCGAGACAAAGCCATCCCTTCCACTAATAATTTATAAAGTCTTGTTGAACCCACTTCTAAAGAGAATGTGGTCAACATAACTAATATGTGAAGGGTGGTTGCTTTTAGTGATTCCTAACCTATCTACACTCCATCTAGAACATATCGTGTTATCTAGGATTCTTCTCCAAATAATTTAAATGAGTCTAGGAAAGTGACATTATTACTTTTGATGATTCAATTTCTGATTCTCCCTTGGATAAAACTTCATTTTCTATTTCTACCACTCTTCCATCATCTCTTAACACTAATGATACTCACATTTCTACTAACACTTCTTCTACCAGTTTCCAAAATCAACTTGAATAAACTAATTCATCATCACAACATGATTTACAACCTTGTTCCAAACCTTCTTTTTATTACCAATATAAGTTCCAATTCACTTCAGATCCTCCCTATGAGGACCTCCTCAATTATTATGCACCTATATCTAAATTTTTTCTTATGGGTTATGATTAGTGGGATCCCATCATATAACTCACTAATCTCCCATCCCAAATTCCATTCCTTGAGATTATGAGGGCTTATCCACATCATATAAACCATCTATAACTATTATTAAAGATGAATATCCCTTGTCCCCCACTAGCAAGATGGGAAGCAACCTTATCTATATCTAAGGATAGTAAATTACAATAGTGTGAAGAGATGTCTATCAATGTTGATGAAACTATGGACACTTCTCTTTCTTTAAAATTTACTATAGCTTATATGATTCTTGATGGAACTCTAATTTATGTGGATGATCCTCCCTTATTCACTAGTGTTCAAATAGGAGATATCCAAGTTAAACATTCATTAATTAATGAGGGTTCTCACACATGAATTGCCTCTCTTGACTTCATTAAGACCCTTGGATATTCATAATGCAATATCAAGTCTATGCACAACACTTGCCAAGGATATGATAGAAGTAAAATGCCTCCTCTAGGTTGTGTGTGGATTCCCATTACCATCCAACCTATCATATTTAACATAAATGTGGTGATATTTAACTTTCCCCTTTCTTATAACATCTTACTTGGTAGGCCATAGATGCACTATATGAGAGTTGTTACTTATTTTACTTACCAATGCATTAAGTTCCTTTATAATGGAGCCATTTATAGGATTCAAGGTGACACTAACCATTGGAATTTGGAAAAATTCTAAGACCATGGTGTCTTCAATATTCCTACTCTTGAAAATTTACCCAATGTTCCATTCCATGAGTCTCATCATCTTAATTCTCCCATTAATTCAAACTAAGGTTATAATGGACATCCTTAACTCATTGGGAACATTACTCATAACCTCTTAGATTTAGATGATGATGATCATAATGATATTAACCTAAAGATTAAAACTTATGATCTCTCACCTCACCTCATCTCATATCTTCCTTATTTCTTGTATCATCGTTCTCGTAAGACTCCTTATGATTATATTCTCAGTCATGATTAAGACTCATAATTATATTCACCACACTTCTTTAGATGACAAGGTCATCCCTGCTTATGTCATTTATCTTCATACCCTCGATTACAATGATGGTTATTCCCTAGATGATCCATTTTTAGGTGGTCTTGTATAGACCTATGATGTCAAGATTGTCCATTATCATTCTTCTTTACTTGAATATTTTCACATATCTTCCTATCTTCCTTCATTTATAGTTCTTAATTCTAGTATATTCCTATTATCATAGGGTAGAGATGGTGTTGACACCTCTAGTTTCTAACTAGCCTCATAGGAGTATGCTCATGGATCATGTTATGACCAGGCCTTACCATTTTTCTAGGTTTTATGATCATCGTAGTTACTTTACTCTTAAGATTAGTGTGAGCCTTCTTAAATTTTTTGTAGATCTCACTCATCCCTCAATCAAGCCCTTATTAGATCCCAATCCCACTCTTGATATAGTTGAAATTTTTCCCACTCCTACTATAATTGAACTTATTCCCACTCTTACTCTTTCTAAGCCTACCCCTGCTTCTCATCCCATGGTTTATTTTATTGAGCCTAGTTCCATTCCTCCTCCATCACCACCTTACCTTGGTGATGGTTTTATTCCTTCCCCTTATATGGTTCCATTGCATACCAAATGGGCCAACAAGTATTTTCTAGCTTCTTCTACTCTTGTTACACCTCCTTCTATGAGTATTTCTCCTAAGACCACTCACAAGTGTATCTATTACTTCTATGGGATAGATAATCATTATGCTACCCATTGTCACAATTTATGATAGTATATTGATACTTTGCATTCTTCCTCTCCTTCCTAGATAAATTCATGCCTCCCCTAAAGGTTCTAACTAAATATATACATTAAGTATGGTGAGGTATATTTTTGTGGCATAAATGTGGCACCCATCACATTGATTATTACCACATCCTTCAACAACACCTTAAGGATCACATTATAACTATTCTCAAACCTTATTCCATTCCTCCCATAGGTTATCCCCATAAGTATAATTCTCCTTCTACCATAGCTCCACCTCCAATGGTACCATCCCATCCTATATTCCCTTTATCACCTTTTATGTCTCCACCCATGATTACTTCACATGTGAACCTTACCTGACCCATGGATCCTTCTCCACCTGTGATTCTTGAATATCCCATAGAGCCCACTCCCATGCATTCTCTTCAACATCCCTTGCTTGATTTCCATCCTTAGCATGATCCATCAAGTATTTCTAACTTTATAGTTGAGGATATCATAAGAGAAGCCTTTTCTTATTTTTCATTGAATATTGATGAGACATTAGAAGTATTTTGTATCTAGCTTCATAGAGATTTATCTAATGTCTTGGATAATGTGTGTGGGTAGATTTATCAGTATTTATGAGCACATGCATGGTGCATTTACATTTAAATTTTTATTAGACTAATGCTCTAATTTTATTCTTATCCATATGTTATATCATTTGACACTATGTCAAATTCATATTTTTCTTATGTAGTGATTTTACCTTTTGTACTATATCTTGTTGATATTGTCATTTATATTTGCATATGATTGTCTTTATTTATCATTATTTTATTTTATTCTTAATTTTTTCTCAAAACTCTCTTCTTTCCTTAATGATTATTTAATCTCTTATCTCTATTTTTCATAGATTATTATCATTATGACTTGGCTATACCAACCATGTTCCCTTTGGTCCTTATCTCCTTTTACCATGTGATCAGTTATCCACTAATCTCATTTGACTAGTCTACCTTTGGATCTCCTTTTTCCCTCCTTATTTTTCCACAAACTAATCATATACACGATTGATACTTGAGATCACATGATAGCTCATTGTTAAGCGTAGGCATCCTAGTCAGTTTTTATTATTAGTTACTTAGCTTATTTTAGCCTTAACCTAAAGCTCATTTGCGTGTATCACTACATCTCTCATGATTGGTCATTCCAAATTTATATGGATTAGGAATCTTCAAAATTGATAAAAAAGGTTAAAATAAAAATCATTTTGTAAAAGGAAATGATATAAAAGGCAAAAATATTATTAAAATTCAAATCACACTAAAAGATGTGATTTAAAGCACATCTCCTTCTTCTAGTAAAAGAAAAAAATACATAATTGGCCTCATGATAGATCTGAGTTCATTTTTGGTGTGATAGGCTAGTAGATTATAAGAGGAGAATAAAAAAATCTTTTTGTGCTACCTACTTTCTCATGCAAGCACCTAATCTTCACAGTAGACCAACAACTTTTTAAGGGGTCATAAGGAATAGGGAACATGTTATGGGAAGGTAGGTCCATTTTATATTTTATTTTACCAATTTACCTTCATGATTTTATCTTAGTAGCATGCTTATATTCCTATAAATATTTGTGTATATAGCAAACATGATTCCTTTGTACATTCATGGGCACTAGTCACCTAATGTCTTCTCATGTCCTTAGTATGCCTCTTATATCCTAAGGTCTTATCATAATATGCCTAAGTCTTGATTTTTACACTCCCTTTTTCATTCCTTATATCCCTCATATTTACTCTTGATAAATATTTTTTTGTCTACTGATCACTCCCCTTAGGATCTCATTTGTGAGTTGCATTAGAAGACCATGGATTGTACCTGATGTTCCTCACAAATTACCACCTTTTTTATTCCTATGATCCACATCATTTATTACTTGATTTTTAATATTTATTCCACCCCAGTGGTGTTCTCTTTGTGAGTTTCTATGTAAGACTATGGATAGGACTTGACATTCCTCACAAATTTTTTCAATAATCCAAGTCACAAACAAAATTACATGTGTGAAATATGAGATAAGATGTGATTGATTATGAAGTTACACATCATTGACATGATTCCCAGCTTGATTTAGTGTGTTTTATGCTTACTTCATTTCTATTTTTCTTTTATCTTCTTATTTTCTAAGTGCATGTAAGAATACAACCATTTCTTAATTTTTTCATACTTCTCATCTTAAATTAGTGTGATAAATTTAAGACCAATTTTTTGCCAATTTTATTTTTCTCTTATTCTTCCCAATGTGATTTAGCATAATTGATTGACTTAATTAATTTTTTTATACCATTTGCCCCCATTTACATAGCTTCCATTTTACTACATTGTTTTCATATTTTCCAATGTGATTTAGTATGATCTTACTTGTTTTAATTTGGTGAAAAAATATGACTTTGGTTTAAAAACAAATTCCTTTTGTTCCATATTAATTTACCATCCCTTGGTTCTTTATACTTAATAATTTTCTTGTTATTACACATTTCCCAACTTAAAATAGTGTGTAGTACATTTTTGATTGATTATATTTTACCAAGTCCTTTTTGCATGTTTCTTTTTAACCATGCATGTGTTATATATAGTGATAAAAAATAAACCAAATCTCATATATTTCCTATAGCATATATAAAAACAACTAAATATATGTACTATAATAAAATGTATCCAAAGCTTCCACAACCACAACCATGATAACAACATACACAATCAACATCAATATGTAAAAATGATACATCATATATATATGTGTGTGTGTGTGTGTGTGTGTGTGTGTGTGTGTGTGTGTGTGTGTGTGTGTGTGTGTGTGTGTGTGTGTGTGTGTATATATATGTGTGTGTGTGTATATATGTATATATATATATATATATAGATATATATATATATATGTATATATATATATATGTATATGTATATGTATATGTATATGTATATGTATATGTATATGTATGTATGTATATATATATATATATAATGTATGTATATATATATGTGTGTGTGTATACATATATATGTATGTATATATGTATATATATACACATATATATATACATACATACATATATATATATACATATATATACATATATATACATACATACATATATATATACATATACATATATATATATATATACATATACATATATATATATATTGAGTTTTTGATACAATAATTTTAATCATATAGAATGATCTAGCTCTATGGATAGGCTCCATCCTATCTATTTTGTGGCCTAGCCACACTACTTATGAAGGCCTCGATATAACTCCTATGAAAAATATACTATAAAGAGGTCATATGAGATTACAGTCCCTCTACCTATCCTTATAGGTGCCCTAACTACACCTATGCCTATGCCAACTAGGTTAGGGTCATTATATGTGCCTATGTCATCTACATCACCATAGCCAAATGCATAGCTCTCTCTTTTACTAGGGCCTACCATGCACATATCTCACTTGCACCCATATCTAATGGAGGTTGTATCCTCTCTCTCTCTCTATTCCTGTATCTACCTTGTTACCTCCCATGCTAATTTTAACTAGCTTGCCTAAGCTAGGGTTGATGGTACAATGGGGTCTTCTAATATAGTAGAGTCATAAAAATATAGATTCTCATCCAAGACATCATGGATTGATCCCCTAACAAGGGACCCCGATATCTCCTCCTCATCCTTAGATACACCTTCAAAATCACACCTAGATAGATATTAGATCACTATTATATCTATCTACCTCTAGTCTCTATTTCAAAATAAAAACTTAAGTAATAATTTAATAATATTTATTACATATCTATGTCTTAGCCACTATGGTCTTACCATCTATGTGATCACTTAGCATAGTCTCTATCCATGTAGCCTCCTAGCATCTCCTTTGTATGTCACCTCCTTAGCTCAAATCTAGTTGTCATGTCTCACATCTACCTCAGCCTACACTTGAGTGGCATCTCTATCATCCATCTCTCCTCTAGCTCACCTACTAGGTCATTAGGGATGGTGATAGTATCCACTCTCATCTAGTCCTCATGCCTCCATTGATTTCATGTCCTCAATGGTTACTACTCATCTCACTATGGAGTTGGTGGTGGTTTCTTTAGTATCATTACCTCTACACCCCTCTCCTCTATCTTTGATCCCTATTATGCTTACCTAATCCATGGTCACTCATGATGTGGTTTGAGCAATGACCTCATCATTGGTGGCCCTAGTCCCCTCCTCCCCCATGGCTCTCTCACATGCTAAGCCCATTACTTAAGCATCAATATTAATGTTGTTCGATGAGGTAAGCCCATATGTCCTAGTACTCATGCCACTAGATGTGGCTCTCTTTATTATGTGTAGTGTCTAACCACCTCTATCCACACTTTAGTTTGTGTAACTATGTCCCAACTTGGCCATGTAGTCACTATATGCCCATATGGCTGCCACACTATGTCTATAGCATTGACACATGGGGAATGCCTCATGTTACCTAGTCCTCTCTTCATCTTTGCACTTGAGGAAACCTATCACCAACCACATGGGACAACCTAGTTGACCAATACATGGTAAACCTATTATATATCTAAGCCATCAGTAATATGATTGATCATATCAAATTCTAACCTCTAACTACCACCTCATACATACCATGTATGAGCTCAGACCAAATGACATAACCAAGATCATATAGTACTCCCTCCTCTAAGATAATCCTATTCAAGGCTTCCATGAACAATGGTACCTTACCATTTGAGTTATGACATAGCACTCACTATATCACAAACCCTATCAAAAATTTCTATATATCTATAATGTTTAATATATATACATCAAACATGTTGAATCTATTGCTTGAAAATATCATCTCGAAGCTTGCAAACCACATGGATAAGTTTCTCCTCTCCTCCATGATTTTTTTGTTACCTATAGTTATTGGTGTTATTGCTACTAATATCCCTAGGATGGTATGTACATCCTCTAGAGTGATAACTACCTCTACCATGTTTCCATCCACCTTCCATTTGAAGGTGTTAGTCATTCCTAGCATCCCAAGAACATGCCTAACATATCTGCACTTAGAGGAATCTTTCACATATTGACTATCCCTCTTAGGCCTATATATACTAGTCTATCTCTATCTCCAATCATTAGATGGTCCAGTAGATCCAGTAGCCAAGATGTGTCTACCAATCACTAAAATTTAGATCATCCCTACAACCAAGAAATAATAAAATATGTATTAGATCTTCCATTATATGTATAATCATAATACATTCTTTTTATAATTTCAATAAAAAGAAAGCCTAAATTGATTTAATTTATTCATTTTTACCTATTTTTAGCTTACTTGGTTCTTGTTTGCCCTTACTTGATCATTTCAAGCCATTTTATCCTTCTTTCAAATTTTTACATGCATTTTTATACCATTATAGTTCTTTGGTCAACCTAGTTTGACCAAAATTTCTCTATTATTAACCTAGTTTACTTAAAAATTTTAGTTAATCCTCTTCTTTCAAACTCCATAATACTATGTTGTCATTCTAAACTTTTTATATCAATTGGAAAACTATACTAGTTTGATAGTCTACAAAACATATAGGGTTGACACATATGTACTAGGTTGGTAGTGTGGATTTTGCCCATTTTTAGCCTATTGGGTCGACTGGGTGACCTAGTTGTTTTTCACTACTAACCCCTTGCATTTTCCTTAAAAAGTACATTTTTGAAATTTTCTTCCTAATTCCTTCAAAACCATTTACCATCTTGGTTTTTCCTATCTATATAATCTAATTTGGCTTCATTATGACATCTACAAGTTCTAAAAATTATTTTAAAAAAAAATGCACTTAATTCATTAAAATAATCCTAACTTGCCTTAAGATTCATTGTTGCATACCTGCAATGCACTCGTTACCTCTCATGGAACCCCTCCTTATCTAGCCTATAATCTCCTATCCATACTAGCTCATTTAGTCTCTAGAGATCTTTTTATCTCCTTCACAATTCAACATAACCAAATGACCTATCTTTCCCCCTTTTTAAAACACTTTTCATCAATTAAAAAACTTCAATTATTTTCAAACAGATTACTTATTTTATCTATATATTTGATTCTACTCATCCATTTTAAAAATTGTAAAATGTGTTGGATTTGTGATGATGTAGAGAATATTTTCCACTATCATATGCCTTTATTCCAAAAATTTTGATTTTTGAATATTTTTTGTACTAAATTCTACAGGTTCACCTAGTCTTCTTCACATTAGATGACTTCAATTTTTATTGAAATCTACTTATTTATCTACAACACTAAGGTAAGAAAAGGTATGTGTTTTTCAATTTTATCCTTTCATTTATCTTATTTTTTGGTTACTGCATGTTATTTTGCATCATCATTGTCTGTTATCATGTTCTATTTTCTAAAGCACCATCACATGTTATACTCATGTAACACGTGATGATATTCAAGTGGGGCATATGTAAAAACATAATATTTTCAAACCTTTATCACTCATTTACACTTTATATCTTACAGTAACCTAGCGAGTCTTAATATCTCTAAGTTCATGCCTTAAGTGGTGCATTGGGAAAGGGGTGGGTAGACTATTGGTGCTTCATAAGATTGTTGTCCCTTTTACCACTAGCCATCTACAAATTTATCTCTTAAAACCATTTACACTAAGCTTATTCTTATAAGTTTTACCCATTCCAAACATTTGTCACAATTTTATCCTCCTTTTTCTTGCATTGACTCTTTTTCACTAGTTAACTGTACTAGGTTGACCCTTTATAGTTTTTAGCCTCTGATTATTATATAGGGTTGACAAGGTTAACCCTATACTATTTAGGGATATTTTCACTTGGAGTTTTTTTAACCATTTGATTGACTTAGCTTGAGACCTAGTGATTTACCTCCTAGAAACATATAGGGTCAACTAGGTTGACCCCATACAACCAACATAATTTGAAGGATTTAGGGCAAGATCCACCTATATATACAAGTTAATTTCCGTCCATTTTTAAGAAGAGAAAAAAAGAAGAATAAGTATGAATGAACATCTTATTATTGACCATTCTACTTGAGAAATAAATCTTAGGGTTACCTAATTTATTTGGAGATATATATCTAATCTTCTGGAGAAGTATTTTGGATGCATAGATAGGTTGTGTAGCCTAGAGATGATTTGTCTTTCTTATCCTTACATACCAAAAAAATCTCTTGTAAAACAACTTAGCCAAGGGAGAGATTGAGGCTCAACGAGTTCATCTTCAAGGTAAGTATTCCTAACTTTATTTCTCCTTTGTAAGATTAGATATATAATGAAATTATTCTTCTCTTCCATGCATTAGGATTATGTATACATTGACATTAGTATATGTCTTTTATGAATGTTTAGTTTATTTTATATCTAATACCCATTTTGTACCAAAAGCTTTTACGATCACTAAAATAGATTTAATTTCTTATTTATTATAATAGAGTGAACATTAACCTATGACTCTTTTAGGTTTGTTGCATTATTATATTAGACTATAGGCTTTGGAATTAATCATAATATGGTGTATTGTGACAAGTGATCTGTTAGGTTGTGGAGCTAAAAGCTTCAACTATGCAGACATGGAGGAGGATGCTAAAGTTTCAAAAGTACCAGTGTCGGCAGTATGACCGACATCGGTCATGATGTATGCAAAAGGCAACCAGCATCAGCAGGTAGTCGGCCAACGTTGGTCAACACCAGTTAGATAGGGACTGACGACGGTCACCTGTGTGTTCCAAAACTGTTCGTTGCACGAATAGTTAGTTTGTTGAACTGATTATTTTCATGTAAAGGCTAGTTCGAGTCTTGATCTGTGTGTCTATTATTAGTAAACTAAGAGTTTAAGTTATTGTTTAAGTCTGGGATCTATTTATAGACCCATTGGCATGTATTGTAATGATGAGATAAAAAGGAAGGCAAGGAAGATCCTTCCATTGTAAGATCATTGAGTTGTAGGTTGTTGCAAGCTCATAGGAGATCTACATGTGTAAGTATGGTCTGTTGAATTGTAGGTTACAAGTTCATGGGAGATCTACTTGAAGTACTTTAGAGTGCTTGGTGTACTGGCAGGGTTATTATTGACTGGTTGGAGAGGTGAACACTAATGTCTGTGTGTGAGTTGTGTGTTGGGACCATTTTTGGTAGGAGAGTGAACTTTTGAAGAAGAATTACTGTACACTTGATGTGTGGGAAGCCTCTAGAAGGTGGTGAAGAAGAAGTGGCATCTTCTTTATTGTATTCTTTTCTGTATGAGTATTAATACAAGTTTGTGTATTGTCTCTCATATTCTGTGTTGTTTCTGGTTTCTAGTTACTTGTTACTTCTGGTTAATTCTACATCTTTAAGTTGCTTGTATATGGTAATCATATTGTGCTGCTTCCTACGGAGCAAGATCCTAATAAGTTGGTATCAGAGTGAGGTGTGTTGGCTCATGGACTTCCCCATCACCTACTATTACAGCTTTTGGTATCAGATACTAATAGGTTGTATCAGGGAGCGGGTTTTGCATGTTTGGTTATAGGTCACTCATCAGGGTTTTCTAATTGAGTGGGAGTATAGCAATGGCAGAAGACAGTAAGCTAAGAATGGAGAAGTTTAATGGCAAGAACTATCAAATATGGAGGATGCAGATTAAAGATTATCTGTATCAAAAAGATTTGTACTTACCATTGGGTGGGGTTGATTGCAAGCCCCAAAATATGAAGGATGAAGAATGGGAGGTTATTGATCGGAAGGCTCTGGGATCTATAAGGTTGAGCCTTGCATCGTCTGTGATTTCCAACTTATCACACGCTAAGACAATGGTAGAGTTGATGGAATCTTTGGCAAATTTATATGAAAAACCCTCAGCTTCGAATAAGGTATTTCTTATGAAGCAATTATTTAATTTGCAAATGTTGGAAGGTGGATCTGTACATAGTCATCTTAGTGATTTCCATGGTTTGGTAAACCAGTTAAATTCAGTCAATATTGTTTTCAATGATGAAATTAAGGCTCTCTTAATCTTATGCTCATTACCTGAAAGTTGGGAGAGTTTGGTAATGGCAGTTAGTAATACTGCATCTGCTTCAAAAATCTTAAAAGTGGATGATGTTGTGAGTGTAATCTTGAATGAAGATATATGCAGGAAAAGCACAGGGGAATCATCAAGAAATGCTTTGAGTGTTGAAGGCAGGGGAAGGCAAAGAGAGAAGATTGAGCATGGGAGATCAAGATCCAAGATAGGTAGGAGATCCAAGTCCAGGTATGGCAGAATAACCTACTGGAAATGTGGAAAGTAAGGGCACTTAAAAAGAGATTGCAGGTTGGGTGAATATCAGCATGAAGGACATGAAGAAGAAGCAGATGTTGCAGATTATGTTGCACAGGATGCTCTGGTATGTTCTTTGGATAAAGTAGAATCTTGGGTTTTAGATTTTGGTGCCTCTTTTCATGCATCCCCAAATAGGGAATTTTTTCATGAGTATGTCCAGGGAGACTTTGGAGAAATTTGTTTAGGGGATGGTAAGCCTTGTCAGATGGTTGGCAAAGGGAAAGTGAAGCTGAAATTGTAGACAAGTAACACATGGGTGTTGAAGGAGGTCATGCATGTCCCAATTCTAGAGCAAAATTTGATTTCTATAAGAAGTTTGGGTGATGAGGGTTGCACAGTAACTCTCACAGCAGACTCTTGGAAGGTTACCAAGGGTGTACTTGTTGTAGCAAGAGGTAAGAAAGTAGGTACGCTTTATCTATCTACTTCTATTACTAATTCTCTTTTTGGGTTATCTACTTTAGCTGTAGATTTGAAGATGTGGCTTAATAGGCTTGGTCACATGAATAAGAAGGAGATGCATGTTATTGAGTCAAAGGGTATGCTTTTGGATTTGAAAATCATGAATCAAGATTTTTGTATGCAGAAGAAGGTAATGTTTCTTGAGGAATCTGATGTTTGTGACAAGAGCAGGAAAGCCTTGGTTTTCAAGGAGAAGGTGATGAACAGAGTTTAGTTTAAGGGGCTGAAGAATTTTGAGCAGAACAAGGTTGATTTGGACAAGGGTTTGATCCAAAAGGAGCTCATGGGAAAAAGTCAATTCTCACAATAAAAACACAGAGACTGACGTCAGTTAGAAAACTGACGTCGACGTCCAGACAAGGACCGATGTCGGCTATGTGTAGCCTGACGTCAGTGACTCAGGGCAGATAAACACTGGCATCGGTCAGGGGAAACCGACGTCAGTAGTGAGAGAGTCACATGGAACTGACATCGGTCGGGTGCAGACTGAGATGTGACTAGCATCGGTCACTGAGATAGATTTTGGGCAGACAACAAGCTATCAAGGAGTCTCAAACACCCATATGGAGGACTTAAAGGGTAAGTAAGCCTCAAATTTGTCATTTCCCTTCTTTACACTACTTGTTGCTCACTGATGGTATAAAACTAGGAATTTATTAAAGAAGCAAAGCAGGTAGATCTAGGAAACAGTGGGAGCTTGGCATGGATGAGTAATGTGATTCCTTGGAGGAGAATCAAATGGGAGTTTTTGGTGGAGTTGCCGGCTGGAAGAAAGCACTGAGAGATGAATGGATGTTTAGGATGAAGAAGAATGGGAATGAATACGTGAGATGAAAGGCCAGGGTATATGGTCTTGTGTAAGCTACATGATAATGGAGGTTTGATCATTGTGTTTCTCTTTACCAGGTTGGATAATATTAGCTACATTATCCTATTACTGTATGTTGTGCTTGTAACAAGGTTACAAATATAGGGAGTTGTTAAACTAAAGGTAAAGATAGTTCAGATATTTGTCATGAGGAATTTGGGAGTAGCAAGATTCTTTGGCATGAGTGTGTTCTAGGGACATGGAAGGTCACATGTTGACTTTGTTTTAGGATGATTATGTGAGACTGGTTAGCACGCCGATGGTTGGACAGTTCTATGAATAGTGTCTTGATTCACATAATGAGGTTAAGTGCATGGTATGTACTAGACCTAAGTTTTACCAAGCAATGGGAGTTGTCAAAAAATTAGGATCCAATTTGGAAAAGAATCACTGGAGGGAAGTTTAGTGGATTCTTAGAGGGACCAGCAGCAGGTGCACATTCTATGCAAGGTCAAGTTCTTTTCTACATGGGTTT
Source organism: Torreya grandis (assembly GCA_037957365.1). Lineage (NCBI taxonomy): Eukaryota > Viridiplantae > Streptophyta > Pinopsida > Cupressales > Taxaceae > Torreya > Torreya grandis. The sequence continues at coordinate 514,980 of JARHVA010006346.1, read as the reverse complement.
GTAGATGCAGATGTGGTAGGTAATTTGGATGACAGGAGGTGCACCATAGGGTTTGTGGTGGTTGGTCTTCAAGTGTGATTTTGAAGAGGAATACAAAGCCAAGGGAACAAACTAGATGATGTACAGGTACAGGTATAACTGTAGCTATTTATCTCCAAGTGGGAGATTGTTAGGTTGTGGAGCTAAAAGATTCAACTATGCAAAGATGGAGGAGGATGTTGAAGTTTCAAAAGTACCGGTGTTGGTAGTATGACCGATGTTGGTCATGATGTATGCAGAAGGCAACCGGCATCGGCAGGTAGTCGGCCAACGTTGGTCAGCACCAATTAGACAGGAACCGACGTCAGTCACCTGTGTGTTCCAGAACTATTCATTGCATGAACAGTTAGTTTGTTAAAATAATTGTTTACATGTAAAGGCTAGTTCAAGTCTTGAGCTGCATGTCTATTATTAGTAAACTTAGAGTCTAAGTTATTGTTTATGTTTGGGATCTATTTATAGACCCATTGGCATGTATTGTAATGATGAGCTGAAAAGGAAGGCAAGGAAGATCCTTCCATTGTAAGATCATTGAGTTGCAAGTTGTTACAAGCTCATAGGAGATCTACATGTGTAAGTATGGTCTATTAAATTGTAGGTTACAGGTTCATGAGAGATCTACTTGAAGTACTTTAGAGTGCTTGGTGTATTGGCAGGGTTATTACTTACTGGTTGGAGAGGTGAACACCAATTTTGTGTGTGAGTTGTGTGTTGGGACCGTTTTTGATAAGAGAGTGAACTTTTGAAGAAGAATTACTATACACTTGAGGTGTGGGAAGCCTCTGTAAGGTAGAAGAGTGTGGTTTCTCTTTATTGTATTCTTTTCTATATGAGTATTATTACAAGTTTGTGTATTGTCTCTCATATTCTATGCTATGTTTGAATTCTAGTTACTTGTACTTCTGGATATTTCTACATGTTTAATTGCTTGTATTTGGTAATCATATTGTGCTCTTTCTGAGGAGCAAGATCCTAACAAGTGGGATTATAATAATGTGTTTGTTCTTGGATTCCCCATCAACATTTTATATCTAATACCCATTTTGTACCAAAAGCTTTTACGATCACTAAAATAGATTTAATTTATTATTTATTAGAATAGAGTGAACATTAACCTATGACTCTTTTAGGTTTTTTTCATTATTAGATTAGACTATAGGCTTTGGAATTAATCATAATATGGTGTATTGTGACAAGTGATCCCCTAATCAGGTCTAATGTATCCTCAATTTGGTCATGTTCCCACTTAAAAAATGTATTCCACATCAAAATTATATGTATGCTCTATCTTATCTATGCCAATATTATTTTATAGATATGATTCATTTTTGATTGCATACAGAATTCATTTGGTAGTCCATAGTTTTCCTCTAGACAATTTGGGTCTAGTGGTAGAAAATTTGAGTAGGCAATTTGATGACATCATTATTACCACATGTGGATGAGGTAGGGGGATTTGGTAATGTGGTTATGATCAAATGAGTCCCTATTTTCTATGTGATAAGTCTCAATTAATGTGATAAAGTTTATTCAAAGATATGTGGGTTCAAAGTTGGGATCTCAGGCATTTTGATAGTGTTTTCTATGTTCAAATAGAGTTGAGTAAGCATGTTGATTATGTAAGCATTCACACACATATAGGTGTCAGGAGGAGATGGTCATATGGGTTTTTTTAATTATTATTCATATTTACTATGTATTAAATTTTAGGTCATGTGATGAAGCGAGACAAAATATATGTAAATGCAAAGTTGGGCCCCCTTGTAGTTTGACAATGTTTTCCCATACTTAGACAAATTAGCATGTGGAAATCAAAGTTGAGTAGGCATTTTTATAATGGAATATATCAAACATGTGGATGTTTTATAAAAATATGATCATTACGGTTTGTTAAAAAAAATTCTTAGTTAATTTGTGTTAACTTTTAGGTTAAGCACCAAAGCATGATAAAATATATGCATGTTCAAAGTTGGCCTTTTAGACAAGTTTTTGACATAGTTGGCTCTGTGTTAGAAAAATTTGAGTGAGCTTTTCAAAGTCATTATATATCACACATGTGATGGTTCCAAGATAAGTTTGTCACATGGTTGGATTATAATATGTAGTGATAAGATAAGTTTGAGAACATGCAAGTGAGAGAGGTAAAAGTTAATGAGGTTCAAAGTTGGCTTCTCAAATAGATTGTAATGATCCCCATACTTAGTATATTTTACATGAGTTAAATATCGAGACAAAATGAAGATCCAATGGTTAATGGGTGATCATAAAATTTTGATCTAATAGTGCATGATTTTTAATAGTTAAAGTGCTCAGTAGGCACATGAGGGTGCTAAGCGTAATGATTACAAGGGTTCTAAGCAAGATCAAATAATGAACACTATAAGATAAAAAATTGATTAGTACATAGATATTGATGTATTTAATGAGGTCAAATTTTATATATTTCATGAGATGAGGTAAATTGGTTGAATTTTAAATTTGATCATTTTAATTTTAATATTTGAATTTTGTAAAGGAAAAGACTAGTATTTAGTTTTTGTGCCATATATTTTGATCTATGCAAAATTTTATCATTATGTGAAAAGATAAGTTGGAGATGATTATAAGGTGCATATTAAAAAATTAATATAAAGGTATAATTGTATGTAAAGGAAAGTATATTGAGATCTAAAGTTAACTATGTGTTTGACTATGTTCTGTAATTAACCCAAGAAGGGTAATTGAGCTTGTTCTAATGTTTTTTAATATCTCATGATGAATTAGGTATTTGGGAGTGTTGTAAACTCCATAAGGATTCTATCTATATATTTTATAAGTGTGATAAATATATATTTATTATTAAAAATGCTTAAGAAGTTGATTGTGTGTTTTCTCAAAATGGTTGTTATACAAAATGATGTTTGAACAATTTGTGCTTAAGCAAAAGGATACTATAATGGTTATTGGAACTTAAGGAGGACCTATAAATCATGAGAAATATTTATATGTTTTTTTAAATTTTTCATATGCTTCTTAGTTTTCTTGGATAAGTGTCAAAGAGATGAATGGGTCTTCATAGGATCTAAAAGTGACTGAGGCCTATTTGAAAGTAGATTTTGCTTAAGTGTGACCCATTTGAGATGACTTAAGAGTAAATGAATGTGTTGTGGCTGAAATGAAATATTGTGATATTGTTAATTAATGTTTTTTTTATATATAGTGAAACCAAATGTGTTGGTTTCTAGACTTTGATGTGAGATTTTAGAGAAGACTTGTGCAAGGTGTATGTGAGAGTTGTGGATTGAAGGAGAGGTAGAGTGCCCAATTGATGAGTTAATGAGTAGATAAGATTGAGTAATGTGTATATGACCTATATTTCATATTTATAATGTCTAGATATCCCTCTTAAAATTCAAATATATGTAAAGAGGTTTGAGTGTGTATATGAAGATAGTTTGAGTGAATAAGGAGAGAAATTATGGTATGCCTATGTGAGAGGCCTGTATGAGATATATAGAGTTTGTATAGAGGTTAGAAAGTATATAACCATAATTAGGTGTTAAATACATTAGTTCTAAGGTATATGTGTTCACTTCAAACGAAGGTGTAAAGTACTTGATCTTCCTTAGGGGTAGTTGCTCATTGTGAAATAGGTGTTTCACTAAAAGCTTTTGGTCATGAGGATATGATCAAGGTTTTCTAGTCTAAATAAGTTTACCAATATCTTGATTGTAATTTATTAGAATACAAGTTATACATGTGATTTAGGCTTGAGATTAATTTTTATTCTCCATGATTGTTTCCCATAGTAACTATGTGTTATCTATTTGATTTTATGTATGCATTGAATGAATGAGATCTCTTATTAATATTGCTTGATCAAGTTTATATATGTTGATTTTTTAATATTTTGAAAGGAATAAAATTTAAATTGAAATATCTAGGCTTACTAATTCACCCCCCCCCCCCCCCCCGCTCTTAAATATTGTACCTCTATCAATTGGTATCAGAGGAAGTCCTTTGGTAAAGGCTTGATAGCTTAAAGGTGATCCAAGGTACAATATGGGTAGTCATCAAGGAGGTTTCTATACTAAGAAAGCACCGATTTTCAATGGATCCAATTATGAGTTTTTTAGTGCAAGGATGAGGAATAAATTATGTCCCTAGGGTTTAATGTAAGACAATATGTTATGGATGGTTATGTTTCTCTTACTACTTCATCTAGTGATGCAGAGTGGAAGTTGTTCGAGAATAATTCCAAGGCAATGAATGATATCACTTGTGGTCTTTCAGAGATTGAATACACCAAGGTAATCCATTTTATATATGCTAAAGAGATATGGTACAAAATGTAGATCATTTATGAAGGAGATTTAAATATAAAGCTTGGTAAGTTATAGACTCATAGAAGGCAATTTGAAAGTCGCAAGATGAGTGAATAAGATTTTGTGGCATCCTTTTTTTCGAGAGTTGATGAGATTGTGAACATTATCAGAGGTTTTAGAGAAAACCTTAAAGAGGCTAATATTTTTCAAAAGGTATTAATTTATATCTATAAATTTTGATCTAAAAATATATTATATAGAAGAAAGTCATGATCTTACTCAGTTGAAGTTAGATCAATTACATGGCACACTTATTGCCTATGAGATGAAGAAGAATGATGATATACCACCAAATAAGGAAGCATCTTTCAAGAATTAAATGAAGCTAAAGAAGAAGTTCCAAGGTAATAAACCCAAAGAGGATGAAATTTATAATATAGATGAGGATGAACTAATTATTTTGATTTCAAGGACATTGATAATAAGTTCAGGTAAGTATAAAGGTAAACTACCCCTCAAATGCTTCAATTGTGGTAAGATATGACATTTTGCTAAAAAATGCCCTCATAAGTATAATAAGGATGATTATGAATAGAATTATCAAGGTCATGATATTGGAAAGAGATCATTTAGATATGATAAAATCAAAAAGGGATTCATAAGGTTTGACAACAAGAATAAGTACTTCAAGGACAAGAAGAGTCTCTACACCAAAGAATATTGTAGTTCATTAGATGAGAGTGAAATCGGTGACTTCGAGCATGATCATGAATATTATGGTCCTATTGAAGATAAATATATGTTCATGGATAAGGAATGTAGTTGTTCAAATCAAAAAGAGTCTACTTGGTGTGATTTAGATTATGATGAAGATGAGGTGAACTATGAGACTGCATTGACAAATGCTATTAAAGAACTGAAGATTGATAAGAAGATAAATAAGAAGATTAAATATAAACTCAAAGAATTTGAGGAGTTATTCAGTGTATTTATAGAAATAATGAATGAAGATACCAAGTATCATGATGATGTGGTCAAACATCTCAGTAGTCAATTAGAAGTCTTATCTACAAGCATGAAAGCTAAAGAGTATGATTATTTAAGGTATGTAATTTGAAATGAGTTATTGAGATCTTAGTTAGAGAAATCTTTAAACAAAGTGAAATAATTTGTCAAGTTTGATAAAAATTTTAATGATCTAGATGATCTCTTAAAGAGTCAAATGTCAGCTACTGATAGATCTAGATTGGGTTTTAATGAAGAGCCTAAAGTTACTTCTCAAGTTGACATAAATGTCAATGAGAGTAAGGTGGATCAAAATTTGAATAAAAATAATTAGATAAGGAATGAAGGTGATGGAATAACGAATACAAAATAGATCAGACAACCAAATGCCTTGAGGTATGTAAATTTCAATGGTTACTGCTATACATGTAATTAGTTTGGGCATAAAGATAGAGAATTTAGTAGACCTATTAAATTTGAATTTGTATGGAACTATGATGGTGTTCATTAGTAAAAGGGTGTGAAAAAGGTTTAGTGTTTCAACTATCATGATATGGGGAACTTTGGAAAACATTATCCATTTAAGGTAAGGAAAGTTGAGTTTTATTTAAGAGATATTGAGTGTTATAGTTGTTATGAACTAGGACACATTTCAAGATTTTGTCCAAAGCTATTAAGACAATATGATCTTATTACAAAAGGTATGATGTGGTTCAACTATCAAAAGAGAAGTCACATTGCTATATTATGCAACCAGAGGCCTACAATTTAGAATAGGTTCAATCAAGCTCCTAGAGTGCAAGGAATAAGTCAAGTCAATCATGAAATCCAAAGGTGGTAAGTATAAGTCAACATGAAACTGCAAATCCAAGTAATATTTTTTCTATGGTGGAGAATACCATAGAAGGTGAATAGTTCCAAGGACTCTCATTATCTACTCATTTTGAGAGTGAATATACCAAGCTTAATGAGAATACCGAGGTGTTGGTTGAGGCTTCTTATGAAGTGAGAATGGATCCAAGTAAACCTCTTGCTATTATTAAGCAAGCTTCATATAGATAACATCAATTATTAGTACTTAGTAATGAGGTTCCAAGATACAAGGAAGACTCTATAGATGAAAATGTATGTCATGAATCCATGTTGTCTCCATGTATTATCAATCCAATCATAGAAAAGAAGGAGAATGTTGTAGTCGATGAGTATTTTACTTCTCTTAAGCCTAAGAAGAAGAAGAATAAATATAAGCATTAGATGACCAAGGAGGAGAAATAATATGAGGAGTTGTTGGTAACTCATGGTTTCACATTATTCTAGGATATTTTGAAATAGAGTGTATCTACCTATGTTTCTTAAGATACATCTTTCTTATAGAGAAGCAAGTTTGTGTGCTCAAGATCTTAATTTCAATCTATAAAGAGACTTATGTTCATTTCTAAAAGGCCATTGGTTAAGGGGGAGCAATAAGTTAATGTGTTTTCTCTATAGTTTTGTAAAGGAGTTGTAGTATATGATTAGAATGGTTACCTCCAAGTGTACACAAAGTTTTAGAGGTGAATGTTGACTAAAAAGAGGTTTGTTGACTCTAGTTGTTTTGAGATTCTAAGGTTTTGGGCTCTTATATAAAAGTTTTTTTCCTTATGAGTTGAGGTCTAAGGGTTTTTAATATATTTAATAGGCAAAATGGGTTATTGGATCAAGCTTCATAGAGATTTGAAGGTTTGTGGTTTTCAAACTGTTCATATATTTGTCAAGATGGAGGTCTAATTGGCAAGTTGGTTTGTGAAGGGAGTATGCTTTATAGGATAATCTAGGTGTTTAAAATTTGTGTGTTTAAAAGGTCATATGAGAGTTCTCCAAATATGAATCTTTAGGTATTTAATATGTGTCTATTAAATGTTGTGGGATCTACAAGTTTTAGGTAAGGCTACAAGGAGACTAGATAGGCCTAGTGTGAAGAAGAGAGATTTTTTTATAGTTTTTATAAAATATAAAGGCATGATTATTTTAAGGTGAGTTCTCATGTTTTTCTATTTAATTATTCCTATTTGGTGAGAGGCATGAAGTTCTATTGGTGGTCCTTGAGATAGCTTGAGAAAGAAGGCTAGTAAGCATGTGTGGTAGTTTTTCATGATGTGTGGATATTTGAAGACGATCATAAGGTGAAATGGATCAAAAATCTTAGGTGGAGTCCCTCTCATATGTTTCTTGTTGATTTACACCATATTTCATTACTTTTTGTGTTCTTTATTCATTGGTTGTAGTGCTTGGTTGAAGAGAGTGTTGGCATGAAACAAGAGGAAGTTTTCAAGGCAATAAGAGGTAGGCTCAAGGTAAGGGGGAGTTTGTATCATTTTTTTGAGGTGTTAATTTCCTATTTATGGTATTTTTAGGCCCTTATGATCAGTTGTTTCTCAATTTATCATTATGTCAAAGGGGGAGAAAGTTCTTATTATGGGAGTGCTTGAAGAGAGAAGGAAGGTGATTTAAATGATGGTTGTTGACATCAATGACAAAGGGGGAGATTATTGGATTATTTAAAATTATGTCATTATGATGTCATATAAGTGTATAAGTTAGTGGATGAAGTGCATTTTTAGCCTAAGTGACAATGATACAATGTGCAATGTGTTTGTCCTATTATGTTTGAAGGAGGCTTGGTTGATCTTTAGTTTTGGCATGGATAGAGATGTTTAGGGATGAGTATGGAGTATTGATCATGTAAAATTGTTAATATAAGAGATTTTATATTTTTTTATTTCTTCTGTGCATAAGTGGAATTCACATGGTAGTCCATAGTTTTCATCTAGATAGTTTGGGTCAAGTGGTAGAAAATTTGAGTAGGTAGTTTGATTATGTCATTATTATCATGTGTGGATGATTTAGGGGGAGTTGGTCATATGGTTGTGATAAAATTAGTCCCTAGCTACTATGTGATTATTATTAAGTAATGATATAAAGCACAGTCAAAGATATGTGGGTGAAAAGTTAGGTTCTCAAGCATTTTGATAGTGTTTTCTATGTTTAAATAGAGCCAAGTAAGCATGTTGATGATGTCAACATTCACACACATGTAGGTTTTAGGAGTCAATGGTCACATGGGTTTGTTAATTATTATGCCTAGTTTTTATGAGATAAATTTCATGTCATTAAATTAAGTGAGACAAATGATATGCAAATGCAAATTTGGGATCCTAGGTAGTTTGACAATGTTTTCCCATACTTAGCCAAATTTTCAAGAAAAGTTGAGTAGTCATTTTAATGGTGGAATATCTAACACATGTGGATGTTTTAGAACATGACGAACATATGGTTGTTTTATTTTTGTTCCTATTTTATTTTTTATAACTTTTAGGTTAAGAACCAAAGCATGGTAAATGATATGCATGTTCAACGTTGGCCTTCTAGACAAGTTTTTGACATAGCTAGCTATGGCAAAAAAATATGAGTGAGAATTTTAATGTCACCATATCTCAAACATGTGATGGTTATATGAGAATTTTTTCACATTTTTGGATTCTCTTATGTAAGGAGATCATATGGTCTAAATTTGAGAACATGTGAGTGAGAGAGGTAAAAGTTATTGAGGTTCAAAGTTGGCTTCTCAAACAAATTATAATGGTCCCCATGCTTGGTCTATTTTTCATGAGTTAAAGATTAGGAACAAATGAAGATTCAATATTTCATTGGTGATCATAAAATTTTGACCTAATTATTCATGTTGATTGAGATGGTAAGAAGTGCATAATGTTTAATAATTAAAGTGCTCAAAAGGCATGTGGGGGTGCCAAGTATCAAGATCACAAGGGTTTTGAGCAAGATAAAATGATGAGAGATATAAGATAAAGACTTGAATTTTACATAGAGATTTATGGAGCACATAAGGTCAAAGTTTATGTATTGCATGAGATGAGGTCAATTAATCAAAGTTTAACTCTAACCATTTTAATTTGAATATTTGAATTTTGCAAAAGAAATGACCAGTGCCTAGTTTTTAAACCATATATTTTAATATATGTAAAATTTTCTCATGGTGTAAAAAGAGAAGTTTTAGAGAACTCTAAGATTAATTTGGAAATATTAATATGAAGTTATAATTATGTGTACAGATAAATATATTGAGCTCCAAAGTTGACTATGTGTTTGAGTATGTTTTGCAAGTAACCTACGAAGGGTAATTAAGCTCATTATAATGTCGTGTCAATATCTCATGATGAATTAGATATTTTGGATTTTTGTATACTCTATAAGGATGATTTATGTGGATTTTATAGGTGTGATCAATCTATATTGAGTATTAACAATGCTTAATAAGTTGACTATGTGTTTGCTCATAATGGTTACTATAGAAAATGTTGTTTGAGCAATTTGTGCTTAAGTAAAAGGGTACTATAATGGTTGTTGGAACTTAAATAAGACCTATATATCATGTGAAATGTGTCCATGAATTTATAAAGTGTTCATTTATTTATTATTTTTCTTAGAGAAGTGTCAAAGAGATGAATGGGTATTCATAGGACCTAAAAGTGACATAGGTCTATTTGAGAGTAGATTGTGCTTAAGTGTGATCCCTGTGAGATGCCTTAAGGGTGAAGGAATGTGTTATGGCCAACATGAAATACTTTAATCTTATTAATTCATGATTATTACATATATATTTAAACCAAATGTGTTGGTTTCTAGAATTTGATGTGAGATTTTTGAGAAGACTTGTACAAAGTGTATGTGAGAGTTGTGGAGCGAAGGAGAGGTAGAGTGCTGAGTTGATGAGTTAATGAGTAGAGAATATTGATGACTATGTGGATGAGATATAGGTCATATTTTTTATTTCAAAATAGTTCTATTTTAGTTTGAAGATATGCGAAGAGGTTTGAGTGTGTATATGAAGATAGTCTTAGTGAAGAAAAAGAGAGATTGTGGCATGCCTATGTGAGAGGCCTATATGAGATATAGAGAGAGAGTTTATGTAGAGGTTAAAAATGAGAGATATATTATTATGTTTCTAAATCATTAGTTCCAAGGTGGAGGTGTTCAATTCAAATTAGGGTCTAAAGGAATTCATCTTCCTTAGGGGAAGTTGTTCCTTGTAAAATAGGTGTTTTGCTAAAATACTTTGGTTGAGAGGATATGATCAAGGTTTTTTTGTCTAAATGAGTTAATCAATTTCTTGTTTGTATTTTAAGATATGATAAGTAGTACATGTGTTATAAGCTTGAGAGTGGGTTTTATTCCCCATGATGGTTTCCCATCGAAACTATATGCTATGTGTTTGATATTGTGTATGTATTGAATGAATGAGCTCTCTTGTTAATATTGCTTGATCAAGTTGATATATGTTGATTATTTAATAGTTTAAAAGGATTTTAATTGAAATTAAAATATTTGGGCTCACTAATTCACCCCTAGTGACTTTACCTATATCATTTGGTTACTCGAGTTTCCTAAAGGGGATGGGGGGAGAGTATACACACATCAATCATTTTTCAAAAATAAACAACTTTGAAAGAACAAGCACAAAAAAAACACTCTTAAGAGTATGCAATCTAAGTGTGAGTATTTATTTTAATGTACCAAAGTAAATATTTTTTGAAATTTGGCCACTTATCATTTGTTTTTGAAATCTTGAAACAAAATGAAAATGATTTAAATAAAAATATTATTAAAAACCAATTCAAAATGTGAAAATTGTAAGTACGAAGTGTTTTAAATTTCTTCTTATGGCCTTTGGGCCCTACAAAAAGTGTTAGGGTGTTTTTGAGATTTTTTTAAAAATTTATGAAAATTGAAGGCAATTTTATAGCATATTTTAAAAATTTAGGATAAAACACGTGGTTTTAAAAAAATCATAAAAAATAGAGTCTGAATGACCCCAAATGAACTCTAAAAGATGGCCTATCAAATTGTTATTCTGCATAGAGACCAAAATCGGGGATGATGCACATAGAGATCAATGTTGGTTTTGGGTGTACTGACATCAGTTTTAATAATATTAATGTTGGTTCTATCAGAACTGATTTTAGTCTCTATGTAAAAGTGTGTAACACTAAAAAATAGAATAAGTGAAAAATAATATTAAAACTTGAATTTTGAATATTCTTATGCCATCAATAACAAAACTAATAGATACATATTAGTCTTCTTGGTTGTATGGGATGCTTGAATGTCCCACTTTTCATGCCATTTATGATCATAAGAATCCAAGAAGAGAGGTTAGTAACATGTTAGTCTAAGGAACAAAAAAATTTAACACTTACACTCCAAGCCTAGATCTCAGGGGTGAGCTTAGTTAACAAAAGACAAATGAAATCACAACTAAAATGTAAAATACAATGAATCGTTTACCTTCATTGAGATCTCTAAATGAATTTTTGAGTGGCTTTCTCAACTTATGATTCAAAAATTCTTTGTCAATAGAGTTTGTGTAGCTTCTTATCTCTTTGGTACCATGGTTTGTGTTGTGGATTGGCTTAAGATTTTGGCATTATAACACTACTTGTAAAGAAATTTTGGAATTATAAAACTAAATCAAATGGTTTGTATCTCTCCAAATTTTCATTATAAATTTGGATTATAATATATTTAAATTCATTTGTGCATGATAAATTTGCACCAAAATAGCTTACAATTTTATAGGCAAGGCATTATATTTATAGAAAATGGATCTAACCCCAACCTAAGGTGAGTCAAGGTGGAGTTAAGGCTTGTAATGGGTTAAAACATAACTTATGTGAGTAAAATATAACACTAATAGAGTTAATATTTGTCTATTAATAATTTTTCACAATGAATAAGCATGGACCTCCAAAATGAGATATTTTCAAAGAGCTTGACAACTCACATAGTTCATCATGAAAGCTACGATATTTTCATTTTTGAATTTATTTTTTTATTTATTCATTAATTATACATAGATAATTCAAATAGGCTCTCAATTTGGTTTATCTTATTAATTAATTTAGATTATTAATTTAGCTCTTTCAAGTTTTGAATTTTGTCTATGTGCCCCATTTAATAGGTCCATAGGCCAAATTAAATATTATGATGTTGTAGGATGATTAAGGATGAATCCTTGAGAGTTTATGATTGAATATGATAGGATACCCAAATTAGGGATGTCTCAATGTGATTCTAAGCCTTGATGAATGATGTGCAAGTAATTTTGGGGCATTTAATGATTGTTAGGATTAATATGTAATGGTTGGTAGGAATCAGTCTAGAGTCTGGTCAAAATCTAGGTGTGGCTAGTTCTAAGTGTCTACACATTCTATATTTTGATTCTACTATCACCTTTTATACCCTTAAAATCCATCCAAGAAAGGCACCATTCTTGAGCCACTCACTAAATAGATGACTTCATCTAGGGAAGGTAATGGATAATTATCTTACTGAGAAGATTTATTTAAGTGTTTAAAATAAACATAGATCCTAATCTCTCCACTCTTCTTCCTGACAAGAACTAAGTTACCTACCCAAGAAGAATTTTTGATAATAAAAAATAATTTTTCACTCAATAACTTTTCCACTTCCTTTTGAATAAGAGGTTCTAGGATAGGATTTACCAGCCTTTCCCTTTACTTGAATGGTTTGTGGTCCAAATTTAATGGAATTGTATGGTTTTGACCATTAGGTTTAAAACCTTTAGGTTTTCATATGTACATGTAATCACATCCTTGTATTAAGTGAGTAAACTCTTCATTATTTGCCTTTATGTTGGAGCATAGCTAAGACCAATGTTAACATAGTGTGTGTTTCATATTTATCTCCTAGATTCTCCCTTTTGAATTAAGATTCATTTACTTTTGTATACCTTTGCTACTGAGCTTTAGGATCCAAACAAAAATTTATTTCCAAGTAAACCATCCCTAAAGGAAGGCAATTTTCATTTAACTGAATAATTCCTTCTCCCCCCTAATTCTTCTTGGCATAGGTAACTAGTTTACTTATCATCAATTATTAGAGAGTTAGATTATCTTGAGTTAGTTAATAACTAGACACTCTATTACTTATCATCAAATATTTGGAAATTTTCCATGTTTTCAAGAAATTATGGACAAGATACTATCTCAATGGATAATTTTTATACCTTAGATTCTTTTAGGGGTGCTAAGTTAGCAGTTGAAGTAGCTAATGAATTAGTATCTTGATTTTGATCTCTAGGTACATCCATTATGTTAAAGGCATTAAAATACTCAATCAATTCCTAGGCTTATGTTTAAATCTTTTTGGATATGATATTTTTCACTAGTAATTATTCTTGATTTGATTTACTACCAGTTCTAAATCTCCATAAATTAGGAGTTGTTCAAAAATATATTTGAGAGAAAAATACAATACCAATATTAGTGCCTCATATTCATCTCTATTATTATTTCAAAGGAACTATAATATGTATGCTTTAAAGTATTTATTAACTTGTGGGTCCACTAATTCAATGCCAATGCTTGATCCTTACTTTGATTTTGTACCGTTAAAGTAGAGGGTCCATAATTAGGAAGGCCCTTGGAATTTTGGTTATTGCACCTCATGTTTTGTAGTGAAGGTATAGATCCCAAGGTTAGGATATTTTAAAATTACTTATTCATTTTATGTATTGTATTCAATAATTGGGTATTTCATTCTTAGTGATTAATTAATTAGAATCTAGTTTGGAATACCCCTCCATGGTAACCAAGTGTGAGAGACGTTTGTTTCTAGATGCTCATTCCATGTCTTAGATTAGTCTTTACTAAGGAGGAGTCTACATCCTTCTAGAATATCCACTACCAATATGTTAATCATCATTTTTACTTGTGGTTTATATGCTACTTGGATGTTTACATCATTTAACTCTCCTATTATAGGGACCATGATCTTATCTAATTGTGAAGTCATTATATTATATGGGATTAGAGTTAAACATAGATTTTTAAAAATTAAAGTAGGTATCACAATGGATGAAGCTTCAGAAATAAATAAATAGTTTTGGATGTTTTTTTTTTAATGCTCAGATAGTTAATAAGAAAGGTGGAACTTCAGTTTTGCTCTTGTATATGACATTAGTGTGAGTAGCCTTGGTCTTCTCAGTATTTGTTTCCCCTATAATAGACGTCCATAGGATCTCCTTTTTTTATGTAATTCAGGCTATTTCATGAAAAGTAATGTTGGTTTTAATATTATTCATGTCTTGAATAATGTTATACCCTCATTTTCCCTACTTTTATTTATTTTATATTTGTTCATTTATTTTTGTGGGAGGTGGATTATTATCAGCTCTTAGATTAGGTGGAATATTAATGTTGTTTAAATGAGTAGATATTACAAAGGTTTGATTATTCCTCATATTATAATTGACCTTTTAATATTGCTATATAGCCTAAACTTCATCAAATTTATCCTCTTATTCATTTTCATTTTCTTTTGGAGAGAAAGACTCATGTGTTTCAAATACCATTATTGTGTTTGAAGAGACAACATTCGGATGGAAATCTAGTGTATTATTGACAATTTGTTTCCTTATCATCTCCCTTTGGAATATTTAAAATATTTCATATAATTTCACACATTCGAGTTCACCATGATGTGATGTATGATAGAATCTACACCAATTGGGTAGATTCATTTATACTATGTTTATCTCTAAAAACTTATTGGGTTGCTTTATGTATTATTTTTAGGCCTATTTAAGGTCCTATTGTATCTTTAAACCCCATAATTATGGTTATTATTCTTTGTAGTAGTGTTTCCCATCTTCGTCTTCTACATATTTAAAATGTCCTTTATCAATTTCTAGAAAATTATTTGGATGGAATCCATTTTTTATTTGGTAGAATCAATTCTTTACGTAATTGTAGTGTTAGAGGGAATTGCATATTTTTATATTGATGACCACTCATTTTCACTTGGTGTTAGGACTTGTTCCAAAGTCTTAACATTAGGTTAGATTTTTGGTAGGTAATAAATAATTATTGTAAATGGGGCATGCATATTTTAGTAAAGACACCCCCATAAAATAAACTTACTTAGTTTAATTGTTAGGTAGTTTTAATGTTTTATATTTATTAATTAGAATTACCTTATGGGTTATTTTCTCGTATTTAGTTAGTTATAGGATTAGTTGTTTTTACCAGTCATTGGTAAAAACTATATAAATCCATGTTTGCATTGTAAAGGGGTTAATGGTGTAAAGTCACCCTTATGTACTTGATTTTTTAAATTATTAATAAAATACTTGTGCACTCGCACTAAGCGGGGACAAGGTTCAACCTATTTTGGTTTTGGAGATATTAGTGGTATCAAAGCATGGTTATTTTGGGAGCATGGTCAATTCGAAGGAGCAAGGTGAAAAATCAATTCTCGTGATATCATTTGGCATGAAATAAGGTATGCCATATAGTATTGGTTTAAATATTTTGAAAAATTATTAAATTATTTTAATTTTTTAAATATTATTTATATTTAAACTTGTATATTTTCCATATACCATAGTCTGGTCTTTTTTTATCATTCATACTCCATTTTTCCTATGTTCAACCTCCT
Organism: Torreya grandis; assembly: GCA_037957365.1. Classification (NCBI taxonomy): domain Eukaryota; kingdom Viridiplantae; phylum Streptophyta; class Pinopsida; order Cupressales; family Taxaceae; genus Torreya; species Torreya grandis. The sequence goes on along the minus strand of JARHVA010006346.1, from coordinate 499,117 downwards.
CATCTAGCATAAAAATGAATTTTTTAGCATTTAAATGTTATTAAATTCATTATTTTTGGCCAAAACTAGATTTGTACAGCCTATTTATTTGAGAAAAACATTTGAAAGTTTTCATTCATGGCTGCCATTATGATTTGCATTCATTTCAGCTCTTTTTAAATCCAAAACATCTGCAAATCTTGATCAAATGGCATTAAAATCCCTATTTTTGCATTCTAAACGAAAAATTTAGGAATTTTTTGAACTTGTACAGCCTGTTGTATGGCCTTTAAATGCCCTAATTCATTTTGATCTCATTCCCTATAAAAAATACCTTAAAAATCTACCAAAACACAGTGAAAATCCTTTGTATTCAGCGTATACAAATTTGTATAGCCTGTAGGTGAGAGAATAGGTAAAAAAATAATTCCCAGGAGCTGCTATGGCATCTCAAGAAAACATGGCATTGCAATAAATTTCAAAAATTTATTTTTGATTTTTCTAAAGTTTTTTTGATATAAAAATTTGCCTTAGTGGGTCCCACGGGAGGAAGCTTGGAAGAGAAGCTTTAAAAAGGGAAAAAATTGAATTTATTTACTCATATGTAATTTTTTTTTCCCTCATACACAAAAATCTGGTATAAGTAGAAATTTCTAGGTGTAATGTTCCGAAAATGCTCTTAGAGCAATTGGTTAAGCTTATTTTGTAACAAGATTGCAAAGGAGGAGGTCAAAGGTTCAAATTCCTTCTTTTTGGAGAAAGTTTTTTTTGCTTTGGAATATGCTTTTTTGAAAAAGGAATATTTCCTTTTAAATCAGAATATTGTAAAACACATACTTATTGTATTTTGTTATTTAAATTTTTCAAAAAAGGGGGAATTCATTCATATTTCTTTTGAATTATTGTGGTGAGATAAGGGTGTTATTGGTGGAATAAGGTTGTAATTTAGTGAAATAAGGGTGTAATCATTGATTTTTGGTGGGGTTAAGTGCAAAACACATCAAAAATACTTATTTTTCTTTTACGCTCTACGTGGAGGTTAAGTGCAAAACCCCGTAAAAGCAGTGTCTTATGTAGTGAGTGTGATATTTGTTTCATTTCTTTTTCATTTTCTTGCACTTTTATCTACTACACTTGCTTTCATTTCAAAATGTTGAAAATTCAAAATTTGCTTTCAGATGGTGATAGATTAACAATTTCCAGTTATTCAGATTGGAAATGATTGATGGAGGCTTCACTAGTGTTTAATGAATTATGGGATATTATTAAGAATGAAAATCCCACATTGCCAACAGAGTAGGCTAAGTTAGATATATTCAATTTGCATTATTTTAAGGCCTTAGATCTCATTAAATGTTGGTGTACTCATGATACTTATGCTCATATTGAAAATTCTCCTCATAGTTACACTGCATGGAAAATATTGTCAGATTTGTATGATAAGAAACCTAATCATAAGAAGATAGATATTCATATGAAGTTGTTTACTTTATCATTAGATGAAGATGGGGATATGGGATAATATATGTCTAAGTTGAAAAATATCACTACTGAGTACACTAAGGCTAGTTTTGGAAAACTAGATGATGAACTCATAGTTACTGTTGCTTTGAAAGGACTACCAAGGTCCTATAGGAATTTTGTTGAAATGTTTCATGTCTCTAACAAGATCACAGGCATCAACTTTGATAATTTGGTTGAGTTTCTCATCCAACATGGCCTCTCTCTACCCAAAAAATACAAGAAAACTAAAGAAGCCCATGTTTTAGAGTCAAAGCCTAGTTCATCTTCATCTGGGCATCAAAATAATAGAGGAAATAGTTATAGAGGGGGTCAAGGTTATAGAGGAGGCAGATATCAAAATAGAGGTAAGGGTCATTCAAATAATCAACAATGTAATCAATCACATTCACATGAAACAAGTGATTGAGGACATGGTCACAATTCATATAGGGGCAGAGGTCAAGGTAGATGAGACATTCAGTGTCATAGATGTGGAAAATTTGGTCACATTGCCTCACAATGTAGGATTCCTTTTGATAAAATTCAAAGGCCACAAAAACTGACTAAGACTAACTCTGCTCAGTATGCCAATCATGACTATGATGAATCTAGTAATGTTGCCCATGAATCTAAATTCACTACTTTTGGGCACATTGATTATATTGAATATGAGGCTAGAGATGAGCTCACAGATGTATGGGTTTTAGACACAGGAGCAACCAAACACATGAAATTTAAGAGAGATTTCTTTTGGTCTTGTAAGGAATCTTCTCTCTCTCCAGTTTCCTTAGCAGATAAGTCTATGCATACACCACTTGGACTTGGATCTATTCGGATTCTTCTTCCTAATGGGTCTATAAAATACTTGGATGATGTTTGGTATGTTCCCACATTGAAGAAACACTTACTTTATTTGGTAACTATTCAAAAGAAAGGTTATCAAATTATGCTTGAAAATGGGCTCATTTACATCAATTTATTGAAGGATGATTATAAAACAATGTATACAGGATATGAAGATGGAAACTTGGTTAGGTTGCATTGTAAAGTGCTTCCTCCCAATATAGAACTTGCAGCAATTATTGACATAGGTACAAGTACTATGTCTACATAGCAGTTATGGCATCTCTGTTGTGGACATTTGAATATCCACTCTTTAGTGGATTTACAGAGATATGGTATGGTGAATGGGTTGCCCACTTTTCAAAAATATAGTATTCTTTGTGAGTCATGTGTTTTGGGCAAACAAAATCGAGAAAAATTTCCTAAACAGTCATCTTGGAGAGCTAACAGATGTTTACAGTTAGTTCATATTGATGTATGTGACATGAAAAAGTCATCCATTGGTGGGTGTAGATACTTTGTCTTGTTTATTGATGACTTTTCTAAGATGACTTGGGTATTCTTTATGAAAAATAAATCTGAAGTTTTTGCTAAGTTTGTTGATTGGCTACACTTAGTCGAAAAAGAAACAGGTTCACATTTGAACACTCTTCATTTAGATAATGGAGGTGAGTATACCTCAAATGAATTTTCAGATTATTGTTGAGAACATGGAATTCAGTGACAATATAGTAGTTCTTATACTCCACAACAAAATGGAGTATCTAAATGAATGAATAAAACTTTAGAGGGCACAACATGTGCCATGTTTCACTATAAACAACTTGATGATAAGTTTTTGGCCAAAGCCATAGGTACTACAGTGTATTTAAGAAATAGGTCCCCCACAGTTGCACTTTTGGGACAAACTCCATATGAGGCATGGTATGGGTTTAAACCCAAAGTTAAACACTTGAAAGTGTTTGGATGTCTTTATTTTGCTTTGGTTCCTATTAAACATAGAACTAAGTTGGAACCACGAAGTTGAAAATGCATCTTTCTTGGTTATTCTGAAGATAAAAAGGGGTTTCATTTACTTGCATAAGATTTAGGCAAATTCATAGTCAGTCAAGATGTAATATTTGATGAGTTTGGGACTATGAACACTGTAGAGATTGATTCTCAACTTGATAGATTAGAGAGGAAAAATACAAAAAGAGATAAAGGTTTGAATAATGGGGATAACTCTTTGAAGTTATGGTATGAGACTCAAATTCCATCACTTTCCTCTCCTTCATCTACAAGTTCACAGGTTGATTACTTAGAAATTTTTGAAAATTCTATAAGTCCCCCTTCAAATGATGTACATGATGAGAATTCTGGAGTCCCTGATTTGAATAATTTGTCTAAGTATCCAAAATGGGCTCAAAGTACTTTTTTTGACTTGACAATAGATGAAGTTGTTTTAACAAGGCCTAAGAATTCTCAAAAATAGGTAAACTATGCTATGGTTGTTACTACTTCTTCCACTGAGACATCCACTTTTGAGGAGGCATCTAATGAACATGTTTGGCAATAAGCAATGAAATGTGAGTATGATTCTATACATAACAATAATACATGGGTTTTAGTTGATCCTCCTCCACATGTTAAACTCATCGAATGTAAATGGGTTTATAGGACTAAGTATAAATCAGATGGCTCCATTGATAAACATAAGGCATGACTTGTTGTAAAAGGATATGCGCAACAAGAAGGTATTGACTATGAGGAAACATTTGCACCAACTACCAAATGGCACACTATTCATATGGTACTTGCCTTAGCAACACAAAATAGTTGGAAAGTACATCAATTAGATGTTAAAAGTGATTTTTTAAATGGTGATTTATAGGAAGAAGTCTATATGAAACAACCTCAGGGTTTTGAGCAGGTGGGTGTTGAACACAAAGTATGTAAATTGATAAAATCTTTGTATGGACTCAAATAGGCACCCAAGGCTTGGTATGAGAAAATGGATTCATACTTGAAATCCATTGGTTTTCATCACAGTGAATCTGATGATACTCTCTATTTTTGAGTGCAGGGTAAGAAAATGGTGATACTTGTTCTCTATGTTGATGACTTGTTTCTCATAGGTAATGATGAAAACCATAACAAGTCTGTGAAGAAGGAATTAAAAGATGGGTTTGAGATGATAGATCTTGGACTTCTTCACTACTATCTAGGCATAGAGATAACTCAAAAAGAGCATAGTATTTTCATTTCACAAACTAAGTATATTTTTGAGTTATTATAGAGGTTTGACATGAGTGATTGAAAACCTGACCTCACTCCCATAGAGATTAACTTGAAATTGTGTAAGGATGATAGCAGTGCCTTTTTTTATGGCACCACATATAGAAAATTGGTGGGAGGTTTGATATACTTGATGACTACCAGGCCTGATATTTCATTTTGAGTTGGAATTTTATCTAGGGTTATGCATGAGCCTAGAGAAACTCATTGGCATGCAGCAAAATGAGTACTTCATTGTCTTCAGGGAAAGAAAACATATGGCCTTGAATACCACCGCAACAAGAACTTCAAACTTGTTGGATATTATGATGCAGATTTTGGTAGATGTGTGGATGATAGTGTCAACCACAGGATACACTATGCATATGGGTTCAACTGCCATTTCTTGGTGTTGTAAGAAGTAGGATATAGTGGAAAATTCATCAACAAAATTAGAGTATATTGTAGCATGGGATGCTTCCAGAGAAATTGTTTATCTTTGTCGTATTCTTTAAGATCTTCAAGTTTCTCAATTTGCTCCTACACAATTATACATTGATAATCAGAGTGCAATCAAGATGTCTAAGAATCTAGTGTTTCATGCCAAAAAAAAACATATGGATGTCAAATACCATTATCTGTGAATGCTGGTGGCAAAGAAAACTCTTGATCCAATATATTACCCAACTACTGATCAAACAATTAATATCTTCACAAAACCCCTTGATAGAATCAAATTTGAAAAATTTAGAAAAATGCTTGGTATGTGTCCAAAGACCTGACTTTGGATCATAGGGGGGTTTATTAGGACTTGTTCCAAAGTCTTAACATTAGGTTAAATTTTTGGTAGGTAATAAATAATTATTGTAAATGGGGCATGCATCTTTTAGTAAAGACACCCCCATAAAATAAACTTAGTTTAATTATTAGGTAGTTTTAATGTTTTATATTTATTAATTAGAATTACCTTACAGGTTGTTTTCCCATATTTAGTTGGTTATAGGATTAGTTTTTTTTACTGGTCATTGGTAAAAACTATATAAATCCATGTTTGCATTGTAAAAGGGTTAACGGAGTAAAGGCACCCTTATGTACTTGATTTTTTGAATTATTAATAAAATACTTGTGCACTCGCACTAAGTGGGGACAAGGTTTAACCTATTTTAATTTTGGAGTTATCACTTGCTTAATCATATAACCATAATTATGATTGGGAATTTGTTGCATTAAAAGAGGCAATGTATATAGTTGATATTGATTGAAAGATAAGACATTTTTATTAACATGAGGGACTAGATTTAGAGCTGGAAAACTAGAATTGATGTTGGGAATGCCAAGTATTTAAGAGTTAAATTATCTATTAATTTTGATAACCTATTTTTATGATAAATCTAGAGTGGTGGCATCAATATCTCTTTGTAAGAACATTGAAGTGATTGGGTCTAGAGCATTTCTATACATTTCCATCTGATCTATACTCTAGATTAATTCAAGTGTACATCTTCTAGAATATAGCATTAAAATCTTGAATTAGCTCATAATGCCCCCTATTCATGCTGGTAAAATGTTGATACACCATTATAGGGTTGGTAACTTGTCCAAATTGGGCAAGAAATATGTTTTGACATGCATTCTAGAAAGTGATCAATTTATGTTGAAGATTGAGATACCAATCATAGGAAACATCCTAGAAGGTAAATGGTAAAATCCTAAATGCAACATCTTCATCATTAAAATTCATTAATATTTAATCAACCTTAAAATACTTAATGTGTTCCTCTACGGTTCTTCTTCTTAAAGAGGAGAAAGGTAGATATTTTTCTAGATTCATAGGAAAGTTATGCACATCTCCCAAGATGGTTATGGTAGATATAACTAACCAATGGTGTTTTTTCACCATAAGGTGATTGATGGAATGTATATTTATGATTGGAAATGGTGATATAGCCCTAGGTATATTGGGAACAATGGGTGTAGATCTAGGCCTTTGTTGTGCTGATAAGGGTGAAACCAAAAGACTAGTTTGGGCCCTAGACCTAGTAACTCTCTTTGGCATATCTAGTGAAAATCAATGTAGGGGATAACCTCTCACTATGGAAGGCACATAAGTGACCCTCCTTCTAGTGCTAACTTCTTTCTTTTTATTTATGTGGGTATTGTGCATAATCCAAAATTTAAACAAGGTAGCCTCTAATGTTTTAGGATCTCATTGAAGGTAAACTCCACTCCATGGCATGAGTTATAGGCATGGATTAAATAGAAGTATGTTGGAATAACAATAAGAAAGATGTAGGTTGTTAGCTAGGTTTATTTTTAGTAAAATGAATCATAGTAAAGAAATCAGACCAAAGTGAATGAAATGGATGGGTGATATTAATATAGATTTGGTATGATTCTATTAAATAAAATTTAAAATGAGGCAAGGGAAGATAATGAAATAAGATTATTTAATATTAAGAGGTCACTACTTAGGCTAGTTTATTGGTGGATAAGTGATTTCAAAACTGGAGATTACTACTTGTAGTTGTTGCACACTCACGGGAAAACACAATTATGAAGTTTAGGGAGGAATGTTATAGGAAAATTGACAGTCTCAACTAAAGGTTGATTCCTTTATATTTTATATTACACACCCTTAATTGCAAGGTTAAATTTCAAAGTAGGAAGGCAGTTAATATAATTTTCAAACATGCTTATAAAACTATACTAAAAAGAAAACACTTTTGTACACTAAGAATATTAACATAGTTTGAACTAATTATTTAATTAATCAATTAAATCTACTAACTTTAAATATATTTTCCACATCTAAAGTTAGCATACATAAAAGAAAAACAAAAATTATCAATAGATTTTTCACACTTCAAGTCACTATATTATCACAAATAGAAAAGTAAAACTTTAATGACATAAGAATGGACAGAGAGAAAACCAATACAGTTTCATGATAATAAAAATTGAATTTATCCTTTATTGATAAAATATTTCATTCCTTTGGAATGTGAAATTAAATAAATATATATACTTATGGATGGGATTCCTCATCCTCCAAGTGCATGTAAACACATGGTTACATGACCCAATTAGAACCCTAGTTCTAATTTTAGCCTCAAAATTACACTTTTGCATGTTCATATCTAACTAAAACTATGCCAAGATTAGTTATCCTATACAAAGAAATGTAATTTTTGCATGATTATAAATAGTACATGCAACTTTACATTTATTCTCTAAGTGCAATTAAATTTTTAGCACAAAATTAAGTATTATCTACATGTATACATATAAAATTAGCCTTCAACTCAAGGTTGATTGGGTGTTTTCATAGTGGGTGAGGTTAATGGAGGAATTTAAGTGGATCCATGTTTTGCATTAGGATTTAAATCACCAACATTATTATTTTCATCCAAAACTTGATAGCACTTACATTCGATGTTATACCGATATTTGATTATGTCCATGTTAAGTAACATAGGTTTATCCACCCTATTCACCTATTATAGGATTCTTGTATGCTTAGTATTTATAGTTCTAAAGTTATTTATGAAGATATCAACTTATGTGACCTTATTCATAAAAATAATGAGCTTAACCTCTATTTATTATAAGGTTTTTCCTTGTAGATTATGTCTGAAGTTTTCTAAATCTTGCTATAATATTTGGTCAAAGTTGGCCCTATTGATAAGCCTTATTATGGAATCCTTGACCTATGAAATCTTTAGTTCATATAAAATGTGTTAGAGTATATTTTCATGTTCTAAGTACTCAATAATTATTGCCTCGATTGCATCAATCCACTCCTTGGCCTCTTGTGTCCTGATGTCCACCAAATTGAGGGCATTGGTAGTCTCTAATAGTACCATAAGATTTAGGTGTACATATGTTTTTTTAGTTGTAAAAAGAATAATAAATTTTAATTTATTCCCATCTATTTTTAAATATTTAAACAATTTAGTATTCTCTACTATATAAAGTGTGAATTCTACTCTTATTATACAAATAGCGTCAAGAATATTATATAACCTGGATGTAACACTCTAGACGTTTATCTCTATTTTCACTACAAGATGCATAGTTTGTTGTTGTTCTCTTGTTTGTTCCATTTCTTACTCTAGTTCTCTCCTCATGATTTTAGTTCTTTCATGTGTTTCTGCTAGAACATCCTTTTGTGTTTAAAAATAGGATTCAAAATCCTATATGTATGGGGACTACCCCAATATTATGTCCTTATTATTAGATAAGGTAAACACTTATTTCCTCTCCTCTAATATGACTACTCTCTCATTCTTATTTTCCATCTTCCTCTTTCTGACCTTCTACACACTCCTAGTCAATTTTTCAAATACTAAACTTATAATGGGCAATTCTATAATTACTAAATTAGACATTTTGGAAGTCTCTAATTGCATGTTTATTGCCCAATATTGGAGGACTAGTTGGGATAGATATATGGTTTGAGTTTTTGTAACTATAATCTCAACTAATATTTCTCATGATGTCTACCTTAGAGTTTCCTCTAGAAGGGGATCAAGAAGTGAAGGCCAGATGATTATAGACTATTCCACTTCACCATATTATGGTAGTGGATGGATTGTGTAAATTTGATTATTATTTTTAACCTTCTTGGTTGTTATCATAGTTTTATCTTGAGATAAACTAAAAGGAGGAATTGGTATACCTAGCTATGTAGATGACACGTGGAGTTTGGGACTAGCTACTACTCTCCTTTCCTTCTTTGTTGTCATTTGTTTTACCTTTTTCTTGCATCTTGTGGGGGATGGGACAATAGTGGAAGGAAAAAATTATGAATATTAGGAAATATAATGAACCATTACACCAAAATCTTGAGGTGTTAGTGAAATCTACACATCAAGATTATAACATCCCACCATGCTTTTGAAACCTAGACTCTAGGCTAGATTTATGCATGTACACTAGGATCCCCTATATGTATAAGCCCTATGTCAGGATCTTAGAGTATAATTGATTACTTTTGTATAAGCAAGTAAACACAGAATTGAAACTAGAAGTAATAAGTAACTAGAAATCAGAAACAACAAATAATAGGAGATACGAGAAACAACCAATTTGTATTAAACTCTTCTAGAAGGAAATACAATGAAGAAATCTCTCTCTTCTCACACCTCTCAGATGTACTGTAATTCTCCCTCAAGATTTATCTCTCTCTCTCAATCAATTACAACCAACTCAATTACTAAATTGTTCGCCCAATTACAATACTACCCCATGGGTCTCTTAAATAAAATTGAAAGCAAACAATAATTAGAAAAATAGACTCAAGACTAATTTTAATATTTACATGAAAACTAACTATTCTCCTAGAAATAACAATTCTAATTCTAGAAACTCCTGGAAACACACAGAAGTCAGTGTCAGTTTGAAAATGACCGATGCCGACCGACCCCTAATCAATGCCAGTCAACCACTAACTGATGTCGAAAGATTTTGGTCGACCCCTAACCAATGTCAGCTGGTTCTGACTGATGCTGGTTATTGTGTAAGCCCGATAACCTCCACATTAGCTCATTAGTCAAGCTTTTAGCTCCACAACTCAACAATCTCCCACTTGGAGATAAATAACTACACCTATACCTGTACAACAATATTCTCTAAACATCTTTGGCTTGTTTTTCCCACTTCAAGTTCAATCTTGAAGACCAAAAAAAGTTGAATGAAGATTCAACTTCTCCTTTGTTACTGGCTTTGTTAACATATTAGTAGGGTTCTTATTTGTATGGATCTTTTCTAGCTTCAACTGTCCATCCTCCAATACTTGTCTAATGAAGTGGTACCTAAGTTGTATATGTTTAGTTCTTGAACGAAAGGCTCAATTCTTTGCCAAATGAATTGCACTTTGACTATCACTATACAATCTACAACTCTCTTGCTCCTTTCCCAACTCTTCCATGAACCAAGTCATCCAAATCATTTCCTTGCTAGCCTCAGTGACTATAATGTATTTTGCCTCTGTAGTAGACAAGGCAAAAACCTTCTACAACTTTGAAATCCAGCTAACCACCATTCCATCAATAGTGAACACATATCTTGTGGTGCTTCTCCTACCATCGAAGTCACCTGCCATATCTAAATCTACATACCCATGTAGAGAAGTGTTTGACCCTCCATAGCATAAATTCCTACTACTGGTCCCTCTCAGATATCTAAGAATCCACTGAACTGCTTTCCAGTGTTCCTTTCTTGGATTGGCCATAAACTTACTGACAACTCCCACTACTTGGGCAATATCTAGTCTAGTACATACCATTGCATACATCAAGCTCCTAACTACTGAAGCATATGGAACTCTACTCATGTACTCAACCTCATCATGTGATTTAAGACACTGTTCTTTGCTCAACTTGAAGTGTCCAGCCATAGGTGTGCTTACCAATTTTGCATCCTGCATATTAAACCTCTCTAACACCTTTTCACATAATCCTTTTGAGACAAAATCAAATTGTGATTTTTCCTATCTCTCTTAATACTTATGCCAAGGATTTTCTTTGTTGCTCCTAAATATTTCATGGCAAATGTGTGAGCTAATTTTACCTTAAGCTCAGTAATTCCTACATGTGTGAACCTGAAACAAGCATATCATCTACATATAGTAATAGGATAATATAACTACCATTATCCAATCTGTTAAAATAAAAACAATGGTCAGATTGACATTTAATAAAGCCATGCTCTGTCATAAACCTGTCAAACCTCAAATGCCATTATCTTGGAGCTTGCTTAAGACCATATAAGATTTTCTTCAACCTGTACACAAGTTTCTCCTTACCTTTGACCTCAAAACCTTCCGTCTGATCCATATATATCTCTTCATCCAAATCTCCATGAATAAATGTTGTATTAACATCAAGCTACTCAAGATGCAAATCCTCAATAGCAACTAAAGACAATACAGTCTGAATAGAAGTCATCTTTACTACAGGAGAAATTTTTTTACCAAAATCAATACCTAGTTTCTGTGCAAATCCCTTTACTACAAACTTGGCCTTATGTCTCATTTGTCCATTCTCTCCTTCCTTTAACCTGTATACCCATTTGTTTTTTAGTGATTTCTTTCTGGCTGGGAACTCAACCAAATCCCACGTATGGTATTCTTCCAAGGAATCAATTTCCTCATTCATGCCATGCTCCCACTATTTCCTAGATTCTACCTGCATTGCCTCATCAAAACTTTTTGGTTCTCCACCATCAATGAGCAACAAGTAGTATAAAGAATGGGAATAATGAATTGGAGGTTTAATTACCCTTTCAGACCTCCTTATGGGTGTTTGAGACACATTTATAGCTTCTTGTCCACCCAAATTTTCTTCTGACAGTGACTGATCCCAGTCATCTCTGATTGATGTCAGTTTGCACCTGACCGATGTCAATTCCTCCTGATCAATGCTAATTTCCACCTAACTAACATTGGTCTCCACTTGACTGACATCAATTTCTACCTGACCGATGTCGGTCTCTATGTTTTTCTATGAGTGATGATTTTTACCCATGAGCTCATTTTGGTTCATAACCTCTTCCAAATCAAGATTTCCCTACTCAAAATTATTTAGCCTCTTGAGCTGATCACTGTACATTACCTTCTCATTAAAAACCAAAGCTTTCCATTTTTTAAATGTGTCAAAAACATCAAGTTTCCTCTTTATGCAATAAACCCATACCTTTCTTGTAGCATCATCAATGAAAGAAACATAATACTATGATCCTCCAATAGAATCTACCTGAGCTGGTCTCCACACATCTGTGTGAACAAGCTCCAACTTCTGCTTCTTCTTTATTGACCCAGTTTTGAGAAACCTCACTTTCTTCTATTTCTTACAAATATAATTCTCACAAAAATCTAGATTTATGTTTTTTAAATCTGAAAGCTGACCTTTTGACTTAAGAACATTCATTCCCTTCTCACTCATGTGACCAAGCCTACAGTGCCACAACTTTGCATCTACATCTGAAGTAGATAAAATAGAAGGAGAATAATTAGTAATACAAGTAGATAGATAAAGTGTACCTACTCTCTTAATTTTTTCTAATACAAGTACACCCTTGGAAACTTTCCAAGATTCTGCTGTGAGAGTTACTATGCAACCCTCATCACCCAACTTTCCTATAGAAATTAGATTCCTCTTTAGGATGGGTACATGCATGACATCCTTCAACACCCATGTGTTTCCATTCTGCAATTTCAGATGCACTTTTACTTTGCCAACAATTTTACAAGGCTCATCATCCCCTAGATAAACTTTTCCAAAATCTCCATGGACATAATCATTGAAAAATTCTCTATTTGGAGTTGCATGGAAAGAAGCACCAGAATCTAAAACTCATGATTCTACTTTATTATCCAAAGAAAACATAAGAGCATCCTGTGCAACAATACCTACAACTTTTGCTTCTTTATTACCTTCATGCTGATTTTCTTTGTTATCCTTCAACCAACAATCTTTCTTTGCATGCCCTTTCTTTCCATAATTCCAGCAGGTTATTCTTCCATTTCTGGATTTGGATCTACTTCCCATCTTTAACATTGATTTCCCTTACTTGCCCTTCTCTCTTTGCCTTCCCCTACTTTCAACACTTAAAGCATTACCTGATGTTTCCCCTGTGCTTTTCTTGTGAATTTCTTTATTCAAGATTAAACTAACAACATCATCAACTTTCAACATATTTGAAGTAGATGCAGTATTACTAACTACCATTACCAAACTATGCCAACTTTTAGGTAAAGAGCATAAGATTAAGAGAGCCTTAATTTCATCATCAAAAACTATTTTGACTGAATTTAACTGATTTACTATTGTATGGAAATCATTAAGATGACTAGATACAGATCCACCTTCCTACATTTGCAAATTAAATAATTGCTTTATAAGATATACCTTATTTGAAGCTGAGGGTTTTTCATATAAATTTGCCAAAGTATCCATTAACTCTACCATTGTCTTTGCATGTGATAAGTTGGAAAACATAGAAGCTTCCAGGCTCAACCTTATAGATCCAAGAGCCTTTCTATCAAGAACATTCCATTCTTCAACTTCCATATCTATGGGCTTCCTTAAAACCCCACGCAACAGTAAATACAAATCTTTCTGATACAAATAATCTTCAATTTGCATCCTCCATAATTGATAATTCTTGCCATTGAATTTCTCCATTCTTAGTTTACTTTCTTCTACCATTGCTTTGCTCTCACTCAATCAGAAACCCTTGTGAGTGAATTTTGTAATCAACAGACACTGACACACTCTGATACTAGTTATTAGTGTTTAGAGATCTGATACCTGTTTTTAGGATCTTAGAGTATAATTGATTACTTCTGTATAAGCAATTAAACATGAAATTGAAACCAAAATTAATATGTAACTAGAAATCAGAAATAGCAAATAATAGGAGATATGAGAAACAGCCAATCTATATTAAACTCTTCCAGAAGGAAATACAATGAAGAAATCTCTCTCTTCTCACACCTCTTATATGTACTGTAATTCTCCCTCAAGAGTTCTCTCTCTCTCTCTCTCTCTCTCTCTCTCTCTCTCTCTCTCTCTCTCTCTCTCTCTCTCTCTCTCTCTCTCTCTCTCTCTCTCTCTCTCAATCAATTACAACTAACTCAATTACAAAATTGTTTCCCCAATTACAATACTACCCCATGGGTCTCTTAAATAGAATTGAAAGCAAACAATAATTAGAAAAATAGACTCAAGACTAATTTTAGCCTTTACATGCAAACTAACTATTCTCTTAAAAATAACAATTCTAATTCTGAAAATGCCTAGAAATGCACAGAAGTCAGTGTTGGTCTAAAAATTACCGATGCCGGCCGACCCCTAATTGATGCTGATCGACCACTAACTGATGTCGGCAAATTCCAGTCGACCCCTAACCAATGTCGGTTGGTTCTAACTGATGCTAGTTACTGTGTAAGCCTAGCAACCTCCACATTAGCTCATTAGTGAAACTTTTAGCTCCACAACTTAGCACCCTATACAAAATATGCCATGCCATCATAGCCACTTTCTACATAACTTGAACCTAGTTAGAGGCTCTGATACCAAATGTAATGAACCATAACACCAAAACTTCAAGGTATTAGTTAATTTTTCCAGTCAAGATCATAACATTCCACCATGCTTATGAAGCCTAGAAAAACCTCTAGGAATTATTAAAATCCACTCATCAAGATCATAACATCCTACCATGATTCTAAATCCTAGAATTTTAGCTAGATTTATACCCATACACTAGGATCTTCTACATGTACAAGACCCAAATGAATGCTACCATGTTGGCATAGCCACATGTTTCATGACTTGAACTTGGTTGGATGCTATGATACCAAATGTAATGAATCATTACACTAAAACCTTAAGGTTTTAGTGTAATAGTTTATTACATTTGGTATCAGATCTTTAATTTGGGTAAGTTTTTATGTGTTTTTTTCCTTTAGATCTAGCATCTTAAGCACTAAAAGGTTGAAAAACATAATTTGTGATCTATGAGGAATTGATTTTTTTCATCACCATAGTTTTGTTTGTGAGTTTTTTTTAAAAATTAAAAAAAAAATGCAAGTAAAAAAGATAAAGAAATATAGAATTTTTTCTACCTTGTATAAATTACTAGGCATTGGATTTGTCTCTATAGGACAATCACAATGGTCTATTTTATTGGTACATTTTTTGGCTCAAAAAATTTCACCCTTATGCATAATACAGTAGTTATATTTGTATTAGTGAGATAATCACAATAGTGTATTGCACAGATACATTTTTTCTAGAGACAAAATCCTTCTAGGATTTGTACATATATGGTACAAACACTCATGGATGTGGGAAAGGGAAAGAAACTCTGAAAAATTCTCATAAAGATGAAATGGAATCTAAAACTTTTGATCCATCTATTTCATAGGTAGTTTAATAAGTTAAGTCATAGTTTTAGGGCATGGTGAAAAATATGATTTTGATATGGTTCAAGGGGAATTATAGGGTTGAGAGGGGACTTGGATAGTGTGAAATATAAATTATAGAAAATATCTAGGAAATTGGTCAACTTTTTATCTCAATAACTATAAAATAATCACCCATCACTTAAGTTTCATTCTCTTACTCCAAATAATACCAACACAAATTTTAGACCTAAGTGAATGTTTCCAAAAGTTGACCCATGCTAGTTTGATGGTAATGATCCACTCACTTAGCTTACTCAAATTTAAAATTTATTTGATTTACATTAGACTCCATGTTTGTAAAAAGTGGTTATGGCCTCTCTCTATCTAGAACCTAAGCCATTCATTTGGTATCATTGGTTGTGTGCTCAAAAGAAAAATAATGGTGTCTTGGTTTCATGGTTAGTATTTTATGAGTTATAGCTCCACTATTACAACAATGTCTCTAAAAATTACTCTAGTCAAATATCCAAGGTGCACCAAACTAAGACTATCAAGGACTACATTCATCAATTTTATAATCTCTCCTTATCTGTGGTAGACATCACTAAAAAAAATCTAACTAACCTATTTTTGGGTGGTATCAAAGATAACATCCAATTGGAGGTTCACATGTTTCATCCTAGTAATATATCTAAGGCCATATCAAGGGCACACATGGTTAAAGAAAAATATCTAATCAAATGAAGACCTTACATAATATCCATAATGCACCTTTTCAACATCATCATTTCATTAACCTACTAGATTGAAACCTTAGTAATTAGAATAAAATCATGTAACTTTTTTTGTTTTGGTTGTGATAGCAAATGGAGAAAAGGGCATGAATGTGATGAAAATAAGTTATTTTACATTGATGGTGCCAATGATGAGGAACAATATGATGAGGCTTCAGGGGAAGGGTTAGAAGAACCTATAGATGAATCTAAAGATTCTTAACTTACTATTTCCTATCATGCAATTTTAGGCATTAATACTCCTCAAAATCTTAATGTGGTGGGTTTCTTAAATAAATAAAAGGTGACTATGTTAATTGGCTCTGGGAGTACACATAACTTCATCAATAGTAAGTTAGATGATCATTTGAATTGTTTCATTTACCTAGCTCCTAACTTTTAGGTCATGATTATAGATGGTGGTATGACCAACTATTATGAAAAATTCCATACTATTAAGTTTGTTATGGGATACTATTTGTTAGATTCCCCTATGCTTGTTATTCTCATGGGAGGAGCTAAAATTATTTTGGGAGTATAGTGGCTCACCAATTTGGGCACTATCAAGATTAATTTCTAGGAATTATTCATGAGGTTCCATTAACAAGGAAGGAATTTTGAACTACATGAATTACAAGCTAAATATCCATAATTGGCTAGTTCCCAATAGATGACGAAGATTCTTAGAAAAGGTGCAAAAGGTTTTGTGGCACACTTATTTTCCATGGAGGTTCA
The DNA here is from genome assembly GCA_037957365.1 of Torreya grandis. Lineage (NCBI taxonomy): Eukaryota > Viridiplantae > Streptophyta > Pinopsida > Cupressales > Taxaceae > Torreya > Torreya grandis. The sequence continues at coordinate 482,116 of JARHVA010006346.1, read as the reverse complement.
ACTAACTAAGGATTTTACACATCCTAATTTTTAAAAGGTGTTGGATGACCATTCTTTTATTTCTAGTGACGTGCCAAGAGGACTCTCTCTAAGTCATGTACATAATCATGCCATCAGACTCATTTTAGGAAGTACACCCCCAATATCAAGCCTTAGATGTATGCCTATGCCCAAAAGAGTGAAATTGAAAATATGGTACAAGATATGTTTGAGGTAATAATCATCTAACATAGTAAAATTTAATATTATTCCCTAATAATCATTGTGTAGAATAAGGACGATATTTGGAGGATGTGCCCAAATTATAGATTAGTCAACAAATACACCATTAAAGATAATCTTCCTATTCTAGTAATTGATGATTTTATAGATGAATTTCATGGTTCTATTTGTTTTACCAAGTTATATATTCACTTTGGATATCATTAGATTCACATCCATAATGAGGACATACCTAAAACAACTTTCAGAACTCATGAAAGCCATTATGAATTTATGGTCATGCATTTTAGCCTCATAAATGCACCATATACATTTTAGAGATTGATGAATATTGTTTTTATGCCATTTTTGATAAAGTTTATATTTGTGTTTTTTGATGACATCCTCATCTACAAAAAAATCTTGGAAGACCATTTGTAGCATGTGAAACATGTGTTTTTATCTCTATAATAACATTAGCTTTATGCCAAATATTCCAAATGTGCTTTTGGTGTCTAAGAGGTAGAGCAATTGGGTCATATTATTTAACATGGAGTGAAATTTGATCCTAAGAAAATAAAAACAATAATGGAGTGACAGGTTCATAAGACCCTCAAGAACCTCCATGGATTTCTAGGGCTAACTGGTTACTATCATAAGTTTGTCAAAAATTAAGGTAGCATTACAACCCTAATCAGCGCTTTACTGAAGAAATATGCCTTCTAGTGGACTAATTTAACTACCAAGGCATTTGAATAGCTGAAAACGGTTATGCACATAACTCCAATTTTGGCTACTCCTAATTTTTTTAAAAGTTTTATTGTGGAGTGTGATGCATCAAGATATGGAATGGGGGTTATACTCATTCAAGAAGGTAGACCACAAACATTTCTTGAAATTCACCAAATTAAGGGAAAAAATAGGTTCAAAATAATTAATTATAAATAGATGATGGTTTTTCTATGTGCAGTGAATCAATGAAGACCTTATTTGATGGGTCATTGATTTTAGGCAAAATATGATCATGATAGCCTCAAATATTTTTTAGAATAATGCTTGTCATTTGAAGAAAAACAAAAATGGGTGACTAAAATGTTAGTCTATGATTTTGAAATAGTGTATAAAAAAGGAAAATATAATTTGGTGGAATATTCCCTCTCTTAGTAAGATGAATTAGTTGAGGCATTATTATGCACCAGGACCATGTGGCAAGTAGATTGGCTAGAGGAAGCAAGATCAGAATGGGAGAATGATAGTGTTACCAATGATTTGATTCATAATATTTAGTAGGGTTACAATGAATCTAAAAAATTTACATGGAAGGGGAACACATTATGGTATAAATATAGATTATACCTTTGTAAGGATTCTCTCCTCAAACATAAAATTATTTGGATACTTCATGCCTCTCCACTTGAAGGACCCTCGAGATTTTTGAAAACATATGATATAATCAAGCAAGATTTATTTTTGGAAGGAATCAAAGGGGATGTTCATAAATATATGGATAAATTCATGATATGCCAATAAAATAAAGGTGAAAACATTAAGACCCTAGGTATTGTGTAGTCTTTATTCATCCTTATACAACATTGGGAAGATGTTTCCATGGATTTAATTACAAGGTTACCAAAGTCTGAGGGTAAATTTTTTATCATGGTAGTTATGGATTGAATCACAAAGTATGGTCATTTTTTATCCTTATCACATCCATTTTTTTCTAGTATAGTAGCTTTTGATTTTCTCAATATAGATCAAAAATTACATGCCACTCCAAAGATCATTATAAGTGACCAAGATCCCATATTTACTAGTAAAATTTGGACTAAATTATCTGCATATTTGGGTACCCAATTGGCTCATAGCTCATCTTGTCATCCTAAATTTGATAGGAAAATATAGGTATTCAACAAATTTATCAAAAGGTATATTCATTTTTTTTCTAACAAATAGGATAAATGGGTTCATTAGCTACGACTTACTAATGGTGGTATGACACTTCTTTTCACACTTCTTCCAAGATGTCTCCCTTTATGGAATTGTATGGGTATCATACCCCATTCATCACTTCATTTTTGATAATGCATCTTAAGGTTAGATTTGTTGAGTAACAAATTCACCATCAATAGGAGGTGTTAATCAATATGGGAGAGAATTTAATAATGGATCAAAATCAAATGAAGCTGTAAGTAGATCAACGTTTTAGTGAGTGGAATTTTGACATAGGTGATTGGGTGTTTGTGAACTTATAGACATATAAGTAGATGTATTTTAATAATTTAAAAAAGGATAAAAAAATATCACCTAAGTAGATCTTGCATAAAATTGGTAGTGTGGCTTACAAGTTATAATTACCTCCATCCACTCACATACATCTATTATTCCATGTGTCTTTCTTGAAGAAATTAATTAGACATAGAGTTCCCCTCAAACTCAGTTACCTAACTTAAATGAAGAATGCATAGTCATTCTAGAGCCTAAGGACATCCTTCACACATGCACTAAGCAACTTTAGACCAGATCCATTAAGCAATATTTGATCCAATGTAAGAACAAGTATTCTAAAGATGCAACATGGGAGGATAAGAATTCCTATAGAAACATCTTGGTTTCAATCAAAGTTGAGGACATCATTTTTTTAAGGGAGTTGAATGTTATGCCCTTAACCTATAGTGTGTCTATGGATATGTTTGGCTAACATTTGGCTTACACATCTTCATATTATCTTATTGCATTTCTTGATGTTCTTAATATGGTTAGCCTATGGAGTAACCATGGATAAGTAGACTATATATAGGAGGTAGTGTTTATATTTGGTTATCATATCATGAACTCTCTTCTTATTGTATTATTTTGGAGGTTCCCCCTCATTGTGGCCCAATCATAATATATAAGTATTCTACTCTTTTGTCAATTATTATTATGGATCTACTTATTCTGCTCTTAATTATGGAATATATAATTCTATTTTTGTGAATCATCTAAATAATTTACCTACAAGTGGTATCATAGCCTCCACTTGGGTTCAAATCATGAAGTGGGTGGCTATGATGGCATGGTGGTGTTTGTTTGGAGCTCATACATGTGGGGGATCCTAGTGTACATGCACAAATCCATCCTAGAGTCTAGGCTTCAAAGTCATGGTGGGATGTTATGATATTGATGGGAATATTTCACTAATGCCTAAAGGTTTTGGTGTAAAGGTTCTTTACAAGAATGAATGCAAAATAAGAAATTAGAGGAAGACCAACTAGGGAAATAAAAATAACAAGAGTAGAGTATGGATCCTCTACCTTCAAAACTAGTAAGGTTAGTTGATAAATGGGTTGTATAGGAAAAACTTCCACATTGGGTACCAAGAACAAAGGGGGATAGGGAGGAATGAATGAAATAGGATCAAATGTGCCAATAGTAGAAACAAAAACATAAGAAATATCAAGGGTAATGGAAATTGAAAGGGATACTTGTTCACCTAATGTTGCTTATGTAGTGGTTCCTTCTTATTTATGTTTTAGATGCTAAATATCTTGGCTCTCTATAGTTATACCTCCTCATCAGTGGAATATCCTCCAATTGCCTCTTATGTGACTAGTTCCACTAATGGTGCTTCAATAATTGGGCTCTATGGAGGGGACTGAGCCCTTATATTATTTTTATATAAAATGGTCATATTATCAATTGTGAAAGGGTCATATCATGTGGTTGAGGTCACCATAGTAGAAACCTATAGAACTGATGTAACATTTCTTTGGGAAGGTGATCTAAAGGATAATTTGGGATGTCAAAAGTTCCATAAAACTTCCTAAACCATGATATTATAGAAGAGGACTCTGATAAATTTATAATGATATTTGGAATGAATTAAACAAACAATCTAAACTCTAGATACTATTGGTCAAAGGTGTAGGTCAAACCTAGTTAACTAGCAAGAACAGGTCTAGTAGGACACAAGATCAATTATGAGCTCATTTGTGCAGTGAAATTTATCAAATGGAAAAAATGGAGGATGTTTATTCACCTATCTTCATCATTCATAGTTGAAAAATGATGGCTATAGAGACCATAGCCAATAGGATCTACTCTTGTTTTGGAAGGGGATCTAGCCACCATGATATATTAGTGTAATTTTAATATTTCTAATTAAATTATAGTGTTATAACATATTATTTTTGGTACATTATCATATTAAAAACTAGTAGGTGAAGGAGAATTTTAAGTGGTGATATTTGAGAGCTTCATGGGGTAGGTCCTCAAGCCACCACATGGCTTGCCACCATGACCTTCACATTTTCCATGTTATAATGTTATGACAAGTTCAGGTTACTTGTTAATTCTAGCTAAAGATTCCAACTATGCCCGAGCTAACTAAGCTTTTCCATATCTTCCAAAAATAACACAAGTTCAAAGTTAACAAGTCTAGAGTCACTCATGTGGATATCCTAACCAAAAGGAGAAATAAGTGGTTGCATCCATGACTAAAGAGATAAGCCTTAGTGTATATTAAGCCCTATGAGAAATTATACATGGAGAATGTGGGAATATAATTACCCACATAGAAAATAAATCTAAATGATTCATAGTGGACTTTAAACTTAGAACTTGAGGGTTTTATTTGAAGCCCTTTCCCATTCCACCGAAGGTGGATGATTGAAATGAAAAGGAAGGAGATGTCATTGGAAGACTGTATGATCAGATTTAGTGCCAAAAGAAGGGGATTCAACCCCATGACATATGGTCAAAATATTAAGCACCCTTGCCATTATGCCTAGGTGGAAACATATCTATTTAAGTGATAGTTTTTATTTGAACTATAGTCAGGTTATGACTATTTTTTTATATAGGGGTAGAATGTTTTAATGGCTATATTAACACCATTTATGCTTATTTTAGAACATTGAAGGCATATGTAATTACAAATAAATAGTGTATAAGCCCAAAGGTGTGTTATAAACCTTTGAAATATATTTAATTGCTTTTTTGAGAGAGAATTTACCCATTTTAGAGAGAGAAAGCTCTTGTAGACATATAGACGAATAGGGGGACATTTGATGATAAGTTTCCGAGTCTTTAATGTCTAATTTTAGTTATATTTTTAGGTAAAAAGTTCATTTATCACTATTTTGAGTTTTATCATTACTTTCAAATAGATTTTTAATGGATCTGATTGCTATTTAGTAATATCAAAGATGTATCCCATTTGGGTGAACTCTTAAAGCAACCTTGTTGTCTTTATATTCCATTTTACATTCATTTTTCCATATATTTTAACCAGTTATTAAATATTTAGATATAATTTAATTAAAATATGATACTTTTGGTAAATCATATAAATGTCTATTGATCATTTTTGGATGTGTAGTTAGAATGAATGAATTTTAAAACACTCATAATAAAATTTTAATCCATATTAAACATATTAATATTTAGTTTGATAATTTATTAAATGCCATTTTTAAATATCCATTTATAAACCATTTTTAAGGCTTAGAGGGTAAACATGATTTACATATCATAAAGACCCTCAGAATCTAAATAATCAAGACAAATGGGTTAATCTTATTTTTCCCCAAGTAAGTTATTAGGAACCCATAGTTCCTTATTTACTACCTTGAGTGTCACAAGAGGTGTATGGTAGGGTTTCATTTGATCCATTTCTAGTTAAGAGGGTATATTAGCCCATAAGTTTGATGAATCCCATCATTCAACTAGTGGGATTCTATTCTGTGCCTTTGCTATAGAAAGGGAAGGTTCCCCTTGAATAAGTTTTAAAAGGTCCTCTTTCAAGTTAATTGATTTTTCCCTCTTCCTAATTTGGTCATCATTTTTACCATTAAGGAACAAGAAATAATGATCATAGAGCTCATGTTGATAGTTGATACCAAGTCCCTTGATATGTTTATGTACCTGACCATGGGAATCTCAGTCCTTTAATGGTAATGTATTAATGAATAGTATTCTCTATCTTACCTACCTCATAAAAGTGATTTCAATTGATGTAACTTATCCTCCCAATTATCAAGTGGGAGCCATGAAAGTAATATTTCATTCTCTTTTTCATGTCCTCATCTATACCCAACCATAACAAGTAGGTTATTTCCTCCTCCACCAATTTGTTGGGGACATACTTGGAGAGGTGTAGAGGTGCTACTTTAAGGCCTATAAACATTAATAGTGTAATTAAGGTATAACTAGTAGTATACCCTAATCAATAATGTATCTATAATGTTATTTTACTAGGTAGGGGTACTCATGGATATCTATCTATACCTAAGGGTAGACATCCTCAGATATGCACACAATATTGTGAGTGTATGCATATGTGTGGATGAAAGAGTAAGAAGCACATATATAATTCCTTATATAGTTTCTATCAGGGTTATAGAGTGACCCATTATGAATGTATACTATGCCAAGGACTACATCAAGGAGGTAGTACATCTTTTAGAAATGACCTCCTAGAAGCCTCTTATCCTTATGTAATATCTGCTCTCATAACCTTGATCCAATCACTTCACCCAAAGTGAATGCCAACTTTGAGGTCATTAAAAAAATCAATAAATTGAACCCATTCCATGTGGATGAAAAAAATCCTTGGATATCTAAATAACTTGTTCAAGAGGGTCATCCCAATTTATATTCCCATCCTTAATTTGGTCACTGGTGTGGGATACTTAACCTTCAAATTTATGGTTTCTCTAGGGAACATCTAACTACTAAGTGTCTTCTCATTTTATTTTCCTTTCTTCCACACTAATACCCTATGCAAATCATAAGTGGAATTTATAATATGGAGGGAGAGGTACCATTTAAATACATCACTAGATATTCATGCCATGACTATTTTATGTTCTACATGGTACATGAATGCTCCTCTAGTTATCTTTTTGATGAAGAATAAGTATCAATAAGAAGTCAATGCATGCCATGACCTCAAAATTTATTGTTGTGAAGTGTATCCTTTTAAATTAGTAATATGAGGATGTTTATAGCAAATTGGCATTAAGCTAAATCAAAATTTCTTCATATGTATGTGTGTTAACCTACTATATGGCTTCTCATAGCATATATTAGCTATTATAATAATAGTTGAATATTTTAGGTTCAAAAAAATATCCTTATAATTTTTTGAATATTTGATAGAAAATTTTGAAGGGGGAAGAGTTACTCAGAATGCCCGAGATGAGGATGCTAATATTATTCAACTATGTTAATGTTGATTTGGTTTTCAATTTAATCACTCAGCTCTCTTAAGTATGTTATTATATTGAAAACATTGGTATCTAGGTCTTGATTATAGGGGGAATATTTTTTACAAGTCAAATTGAGATTGTATGGGAATTTAACCATTTAAATTTCTTTGATATAGCTTTGGCATTCATTTCTAGTTTTTCATCATTAATATCCAACATCTATAAATTTGATTTTTTGGGTTCAATTAAAACTTTTCCAATTCATTTGGTCGGTTTACCACTAGGTACTATTGACATTTAGTAGCAGTGCCACATCATTGTCTTTTACCAAGTGTCATTTCATCACTTTTTTAACTTTAGTTCACCATGCCAATGGGCCTTGAGTAGTCAAAATTCGAGATATAATAATGTTTGTAAGGTGGACAAGTATCTCAATAAAAAGTTCCAAATTAATTACCAAAGATTGAAATGTGTCAAAGGAAATCCCTAAATAATTTAAATGAAGACCTTGATGGGTTAGAGAGGTTCATTAAAGGAATTTCCTAAACACATTCTCTAAAGATCAAAATATGTTGGAGAAATTAGTTGAATGAAAACCATCAAACACTTTCACCATTGAGCCCTTTTATGTTGAGTATTTTTTCAAATAATTTTATCGAATAATTTTTTTGAAGACTTAGATAAGCCAAAGTTTATAACTTTGGAATACTAATTCCCAAAGAATAGGTGTCAAAGAGTAAATAGTGAAGTGCTTTGATACAGGATGAATAAATATTTGGAGGTCCTATAAGAAATAATATTGAATATATGTTTCAAATAATTCCTCTAAAATAAAACACCAAAGAGTAAATTCCTACAGAGTTTCATATAAATGTGAAGCCTAGAAAACTACCAAATATAGGCCTTTAAACCATTATTATGAATAACCAACTGCATTAAGCATAACTCTAAATGAGTTTTCCAAATGAAAGTTCCAAACATAATCACCAAATATCCCTTTTGTGATAAGTAGTTTCCCTGAGGATTTTTACTAAATAATATGAGACTATACTTTCATACACAACTTTTAAAAATCATTAGTAGGTTATTCCAAAAAGGGTATGTTCATAGGCCTACCGAATAAAAAAATTAGTGAAATAAATAAAGATATTCCCTTTAGAATATTTTCAATATAGGGATATAGACAAATTTCAAAAGATAGTGGGTCCTTATTCTAAAAAAATGAATAGGGTTATTTTGGGTACAACACTATCAATTACACAGTGATGATAGGTAACACACCCATGTCCATTTTGGAATGTTGGGTGCTATTAGTATGATAAATTATAGTTAAATATTAGACTATATATTGTATATCTCTTAAGAATTTGAGATATCCAAAATGCCATAATTATCTTGTTAATTATGCATGTATTGTGTGACAATTCAAATGGTGTGTTTCCTTTATACATTATAAATTTACATCATTTTTTGTTTCATAAAGGTATGATGTATGACATGTGAGAACGTGTATGGGTAAAAAATGTTCATGAATTTAATGAAATTATTATAAAGTGATATAAAAATAATCATATCACACATGTTAGATATATAATCAATTCCCCATGTACCAGCTAGTAGGACTATGACATTAGGTCACTGACTTCTTGCCTTGGGTTAAGAGAAAGGTGGTTTTTATTCTTCATTTTCTAAAAGGGTTTTAAAATTTAGAATTGAAACTAGCACTTTTTATGGTTCCAATATCATGTTATGAATACATTATGATGTTTGAATGTTTTATTATTTTTTAGAATATGTGAGCATATGATTACACAAAAATAAAAGATAAGCATAATAATCACATATTATGTAGATAAAAAAAATTAACAAACAAAAAATATGTTAAATAAATGAATTTAAAACTTACAAAATGTAATAAAGATGAATCTATTAAGTAAAAACATAAATATGTGCAAGATTTTAAGGAATTAACTCATAAATCACATGAAAATTTAAGGTAGATGAAATTCTAGAAAAAACAATAAGATTTTAAAAAATAATTGAAAATATATCTAATGTAACAAAAGATAAATTTATTCAAATAGGGATAAAAATGAAAAAAATTATCATGCAATGTAATATAAGTGAAAAATTAAATCAAACAAAGGATGTATGCATAAACTAGGAGAACTAGTGAAAAAATCCCATTTATCTCTATAGATTGTGATAAAAACAATAGTCATAACATAGAGCATGTGTATACTTATGACCCTGCACCACATAGAGTATCATAGTGGCCATAGATCTAGTATAGCATAATCCACACTTAATTTAAAGGATATTATTTTATGGTATTTAATTTTTATACAAAAACACACTAAGGAAATAAAATTGTTTAAATGCAATATGAAAATATTAAGAATTATATAATATCTGCAAAATTATGGAAATTTACCTATTTCAATGTGAAATAAATATAGTAAAATATTAATAAATCAAGGTATAAAGAGAGTGTATCTTATTTCATTTTTTTAATATTTTATAAGTGATATTGAATCATCTCATTATAGTGATTAGGAGTTAGGATCTACTCACTCTATTCTTTAAATATTTTTTTCTCCTAGATGTTTATGTCAGGTTATCAAAACTAGCATTGTCATAGATGTTTGGGTTCACTACAACTATCTAGTATATAATATGTACATTAATGAGCCCAAATATTAATTAAAGTTGCATTATCACCTATATGTTTGTTTTTTCCTTTAGAATGCATTAGAACATGTATTGAGTCTGGCCCACAAGTAAAACCTTAAATCACTTTCCCTTCACCTCTTACAACTTTAGTACAAAGGTTTAGCATGTGATTCAATCTAACCCTAACAACCTCAACTATGTATAACTGCTACCTAAATAACCATATACTTTTAAGAGGGACTCAAAATCACATGTTGTTCTCCCTCCTAGGTATATGTGTGAAATGGTGATTGTGCAACTATATGATTTTTCTCCTATTTCAACCCTTGGTATAAGTAATGTAAGTGAAAATTGACCATTTAAATGATTTAAAATTTTAGTTATAGTAATATAATTCAATTTGATATATTGGAATATAAATTATTTTTCAATTTATAAACTTGCTTGGTAATACTTGATGATATGAACTATAACCATAGCTTTGTATATGTATGGATCTCTTGATTTTGAATTAGGACCTAGTGGTGTGTGAAAATTTGATAATAGAATAAAAATATGGTAAAAACTAAATGGTGACAATGCAAAAATTATATAAAACAATTAAAAATATAATTCTAGACGCATGGTTTGATACCTTTATTGAAGTAGGTGTCTAACCTAAACACATGTGTCTAGAGGATAAAAACATAGGTATAATAAAATCATAGGTGGGGACCCCTATCAAACATTAGAAGAAAGTAAATTTTACAACATATAGGCTAAAATGGGTAGATAAATAAAGTGAAATAATATGGAATTGAAGAGTCCCACATGAGATCATGTCACTATATATCTAACTCTCTATCAAAATTCCTATACATGATAATGATATGAAAAACATACTATGAAACTATGCTTATTCTAAATATGTGTATCTACAATCCCCCATTTAATTTAGTAATGCATGAAAATAAAATTAATAATTCAAAGGAAAATAAAATGCATACCTTGGTGTGTACAACACACCTTATCTTTGTCTGATATTTGTTTGACCCCTTTGCTTGAATGTTTCCCTACAACAAAATTCATGACATAAAGTAATTAATGTATATAATTTTTATATGATCAATAATAGAAATTAAAATAAATAAATAGCATGGATATAATACACTTGTGTATGTGTCTCATAGTGATGGTTTCATATTGTTGGATCCACTATTGAAAATGGAAAAGTGAAATGGGACTTGAATCCTTATGTATATTTTTAATAGGTATATGAATGAGTTTGCAAATGATCAATTGGGTTTCACAATGGTAGAGTTTTATCTATAGTAGGAGGAGTTGAGAAAGGATCATGACCCCAACCTAGTTTAGGAAGACAAATTATTTGACCATCAAGAGTATTATATCTCAACCAACACAAATCAAGTTTAAAAGTAAACACACACACATCTTGGTATAGGATGAGTGATTTAATTAAGATCATCATATTAATATAGTGAGATTGAATGATTTAATCACTCCATTCTATAAATAAAACCAATCACTATAGATAGATAAGGCTCAATTATGGTCAATAAAATTCCATCCCAAGTATGATAATAGTCCATAATGTGATAAAATTCCATGATATAGTAATAGTCCATAGTAATCTAGTGAATATTGAAGATAAATCATTGTTGGGGTAAATATAAGGAATGAACCCTTATTCATGCCCCCTACCATATCTAGTGTGAATAAAAGTGTTTTTTGTAGATCAATGTATTTTTATTATCATAAGAACCACTAATGTGTAATTTTTGTAGTGATAGTACTAACATATAGAATTTTGACCCAAATATATATCTAAATAATATAATTTGAAGGAAATATGAAGAATTTAAAGCCAATGTAACTTTGAGGACATGTTTGTATAACATTCCCCCATTTAATATATGTAATCTAGTGATAAAAAAAATCTATGTAGAACACATATCAATGGCATTCCCCCATTATTAAGTATATTTTATCTAAAAATATAAAAACATTTGTGGACATACAATAATGTCATACAACCCACTAAGTTTGGAAAATGTGAGAACCAATGTAACTATGGAGGACATGTTTTTGTAACATGGCCACACTAATATTACCCCATTTAAGGATGAGTGGAAATAGAATATGTAATTCACCTCATCACAAAATGAATAAGAAATAATGTCATACATATGAGTGAATAAAAATCAATGTATGCCTTAGTAGTCTTGGTAATATAGAATATAATATTTTATTAGTAATATTAACAATTTTGAATAACACTTGTGTGTAAGCAATTTTTTTGGAGATTTTTGGTCTTGGCCTAAAAATTTGTGATATTTACATAATGTAAAATATTTCATTATCCTAATATTAATGTAATTTTTAGTTTTTAATTTGGGAAATCAATGCTCAAGATACGTGCCTTTGAATTTCTTGGAGATGTATATATTAGGAGTTTTTTACTATAATATTCATGTCATTTGTATTTTGAACCTTTTAAAATTTTGAGCTTTGGATAAAATTTTAAAATGTTTCATGAGAGATATCTATGACCACTACAATTTGATGTACTTCATTTTATACACATAATATTTTTAACTTTTATTGATTACTGACACTTTATATCTTGTAGGAACCCATTGAGTCTCAATCTCTTTGAGTGCATGCCTTAAGGGGTGCACCAAAAAAGGGGTGGGTAGACCATTAGTGTTTCATAATATTGTTGTCCCTTTTACCAGTTTCCATATACACACTCATCTCCTAAAAAACATTTACCCTAAGCTTATCTTCTTAGCCTTACCCATTCCAATCATTTGTCATGTTTTATCCTCCATGTTCTTACCTTGACCACCTTTCAACTAGTTGACTATATGTTGAGACAAACATACCCCAATTTTTATACTTTTGCTGAAAGGGGACCCTTTTGAATCTTTCAAAAAATCTGTGTTCTAGATTGAATGTGAAAGGGCTATTCTCTCTTAAAATTTAAAGGCAATTTAATTTCAAGAAAAACATGAGCTTCGATGTATTTGGTTGTGATTATGTTTCATGGACTAATGTTGCTAATGATTATCTTTGAGGTGATTAGTTACACATTCCATCGAGAAAGCTAGGGTTCCTAAGCAATAAACCTTAGGGGTTTGAATTCAAATGTTTATGAAAAAAGTCTAGTGGGAAATTTTATTTCCTTTCAGTTAAAAAACCTTAAATCTAAATTTATATTAAGCTTTGATTATGTTTTTTAACATTACCAAATGTTAATATAAAATCAAGACTTGGAATTTTTTCCATTTTAAAACCCAAGAGCCCTTTTGGATTAACTAAGTATTATTAAGGTTTAAATGTATTTGTGTTTGTAAACACAAACAAATTTTAAAGGTCTAAACATTAGGCTAAGCCTTTATACATATCGAGCCTTAACTTAAAGCTCATGCACTTTTGTAGATTTGATGCTTCTTATGCAATCAGAGATTTTGATCCAATGGTGTGAACTAAATATGACACCAAAAGGGAAACAAATCATTTTCAATCACTCTAATTATGATCCAATGGTCTGCGCTACCTCAAAAGATTTAATTTGATGGTGTGCATTGACCCTGAAGCCTCAAGAATTCCTAAAATCTAGTTTTGTGGCACTTAGTCATTAGACCAAAGCAATTCCATTATATTAAATTTGATAATTTCACTCCCATCATTTGACATTTATGAGTACATATTTGATGTTACCAAACCTGTCAAATTTATCCTAGATAACTTTTCAAATCCTGAGCAAAGGGGCCATTTCTAAAGACCCTTCCAAAAAAATTCTATCTTTTTTACATAGGAAAACTTAGCATAAAATGTCTTAACCTAAATTGTTTTATGTTTATTAAGATATAAGTACTTTAGGAACATCATTTTAAGTCTAAGTTTATATAGTCATGAAACTGATTAAATGGTGTGCATATTTTAGGATCCAACGATGATCACTTGCTCGCTAGATTTGATCCAATGGTGCATCAAGCCAAAGTAATGTTTAAAGGCCTCATGATCTTGACATGTGGAATAACCAATTAAATTCAAGGGCTTGGATTCATATTTTTAGAGCAAAATAAAAAATGTTTTTGAAAGCTAATGGCCAATTTCCAACTAGCATTTATGAAAATTGCCATGAAAGGCATAAAATCATGCCACATAGGCTCCATGTAAGCATAAAGAGTCAAAATAAAATATCTCCTAAGCTAAAAAATGCATAAGGTATGATAATAAGGTCTAATCAAATATAAGGCACATATAAGATTAAGAGCTAGATATTTCTACAATTAAAACTCAAAAACCCTAAGCCCTTTATAAAGAAAACTTGAGTCAGCTCAATTGATCATAAAGCAATAAAAATAGTGAAACTAAATCTTGAAATAAGTTCCCTAGTGAAACACTTAGTGACCTTGCAAGTATAAATCAGTGTCATCAATGGTGGTATGTAGGCAAGAGATGAAAAAGGAAGTAAAGCTTTATCTAGCTTCAAATAATGAAGGAAGGATATTTAAGGACATAGTGTTAGACTTGACAGCCTTGAATGTGCATAGAATCAAGAACTGGCCCAAGTTATTCTTCCTTGTGGAGTAATTTTAACCAATTTCTTAAGAGGAAAAGATGAATTCCACTATGCACCATATATATAATGACCTAGTCTCAATTCAACTAGCAGTTATTCACCATGTTGCATCCAAACTAGAGGTAATGCATTGTATCGACCTCCTTGTGCCCATTTTCATTGATTACAAAATAGATGGGTAATGGATCATTTAAGATGGAATCACTAAGAAGGTTTCATGTATTTACCATATGGCCTTTGAAACTTATTACAATCTCCCCTTGCCTCATGTTGATCTCCCATCCTTGAGAGAGTGGAAAAACACCCAAAACCTAGATTCAATCCTCATACCTTGGTTAATCTAAGGCTCCCATGTTTTTAGGTCTCCTAATGGTGGGATTCTTATTTTCTAATTTAGGTATGGTGTTAGGATAACTATGACCTTAATCAACAGAGCCTTTGGTGCCCCTTTCACTACTTATGTGAGTAAGGTCTAGGTATCTTATGTCCACTGCATGTTGGAGTGGAACTTAACCCCTCCCATTAGAGACCTAGTATTTTTTTTCTTGGATAAAAAATTCACAACTATCAAGATAAAAACCTCCAAGTAATTCTTTAGGGTGTCCTACCTTTGAGATTCACTTTTGGCCTCTATAGATTTCCCTAACATCCAAAATTGGTCCCCTAATGGTTGGACCATTATCTCTCACCACTACTCTAAATTACATATATTAAAATATAGGAACCACATGTAATTTATTTGTGATGGTGTTTTCCAAACTATCTATGAGGTAATCACCAATGTCCCTATGCCAAGACTCCACCCTCTAATCAAAAGACAAGTGGAAACCATGGGGGATGTAGGTTTCTATTCAAATCACACTATAATAAGGATATAAGGAATCATGATTCAACCATACAAATTGTCAATTCATGTCCCTAATAAGCTTACAGATCAATATATTTCTTATCAAATCATCCAAGGAGTAGATGGGATATGAAATAAAAATAAGAAGCTTTAGGTCCACTCCCTTTCCACTAGACATTAGTAGGGTTGTGATCAAAGATTGGAAGTAGCTAAAAATTATGGTGATCCTTAGGAATTATTTTGATTTACAACTAGATGACCTAAGATGTGGGAACCCAACGATAGAGTGGCCAACCATATCTAGGATAAAATGGTCCCAAAGACTAAGTACAAACATCAACCAGGTGTGGGAGATGGTATTTACACAAAGGCAAAGAACTTTGAAGAGGTCTTGTCTAGGATCAAGGACTAAAACATCAAATTAGAGCATAGGCTAGTCAAAGACAATAATCCCTCATGAGAGATATGGAAATTACATCCATTATATTATCACTTATTTTTATGACCATCTAGGATTGCTCATTAGGATCCACCTACTGGAGGATAATCTTTTGAGCCTTAACGAGTAGAATTGATAAAGCCACCTCAAGTTGGGGAACCTGAGGTTATAAAAAGAAAGGATAATGTTGTGATTGAGGAGTCAAGGATAGAACATAGACCTATGAAAGTTCTTCAACCCCAAGCATTCCTATAGAGGCCTTATTCCCTAGTGGAGGTCATTAGCATGATTTCCCTGGAGGTAGGAGAAATAATGGAGAGTGCCCTTGTTGAAATTATAGATGCTTATGGTTTTGATAGGGATGCAGATCCCTATAATATAACAAGAAAATATTTTATCCCACTAGATGGAGGAAAAAGACAATCAAAATTGGCCTTCGTGCCTTTGACACCTAAAAATAAGCTTAGGTTAACCTTCACTCAACCTATTAATGAAGTTAACCTCTTCAGTGATGAGAATCCTATTTATGGACCATCCATTCTTGATTAGTTTGTTTATGGGAAATTATAAAAAACCTATCTCTTTCTCCATCATTGAATTTAAATAAAGTTGTCATAGATGCTCAAGACAATATCAAGTTATGGATCCAAGATATTGTGAACATACAAAAATAGAGAAGGAACAAAATCCTTCATAATAAGGAGAGCTAAGGGATAGACACCCCAAGGGCCTCTAAGAGTTTAAATGTGGAAGTTTTTGAGTAGATACAGTTAAAAGAGTTTTACTCAAAGGTTAAATTCAATCTAGACATATCAGGTCTTGAGAGAGTAGTCACAAAAAAGGCTACTATTGGCATCAAGGAGTTCACCTTTCGAAAGGTGGAACCATATGTGGGATTATCTCCCATTCAAGGGAAGGTAGTAGGAGAACATCCTATCTCTTAGGAGGATGTAGCTAGTTTGGTAATGGCACAATCAATGGTGACCTTGGATAAAATACAAGGAATGAAATAGAGGATATTCAACTTGGAGAAGGAGAAGAGGGATTTAGAGGCTCAAGGCCTACTTTGAATTCCTGAGGACATATTCAAATGATGAATAAATATATGTTGAAGACTTTTGAGAATTTAAAGAACATCAAGCTTATATTAAGTGATTTAAACCATCAAACTAAGATGGCACAAGCCATAATCACCTAATGGTATGATTCTTAATCTCAAATGATAGAACTCATCAAGGTGCATAGGACAAAATAGGCCTTAAACTTCAAGATCATCAAGCGTAGACATTTGGATATCCTCATGGTGTTTTTGATGCATAAAAAAGAATATTTGATCTCTTGGTACAAAAATATCAACAAATTCATCAAGGAAGATAAGGAACTAGTAGCAATAATGGAGAAAATTTTAGGGATTCTATTGGACAACCCTTTTCAAACCACTATTATGGACCTAATCAATGATGAATAATTCAAGAAGAGAGTTGGAATCCACATCTAGAGTATTAAGGGGCATCAGAGCCATCTTTCTAAGGATAATAAGAATATCCTTGACATCATTATTATTGTAGGGAAGTAGATTGCATAATCATAATGTATCAAGGAAATCATGGCTAAGGCTAATAGTGAATTTGACAAGTTAGCAAGTCAAGAAGAGGATTGTCTAATAAATAATATAGTGGATTTTAAGGTAGTCAAAGAGAAATAAACCAAGGTAAAAGACTTCCTCAGATAGGGTAATTAAAGGGCCCACCAATGTAATTTATAAAATAATATTTAAATATATATATATATATATATATATATATGCTAGTCTGTTAGCATATACTTATTTTTGTCTAGTTAACATGAAAGCCTTTCTCATTGTGTCTTTGTATTAAGGATAGTTGTCCTTATCCTACATGTGGATATTTTGAGAAAGTTAAGTATTAAACTACCTATGTTTCATAAAAATAGGTAGGGAGTACCATTTCGTAAAGGAAAGAGCTTTTAAACAATTTTATACCAAGAGAATTTAATATAACTAAGGAATTCTAAAAAGATTGTCTTGATAGTTTGTTAAATGTCAATGTTGTCTCTCAATTGCATGTTATCATCTTAAATTTGAAGGATTATTCATACTTTGAGTCATATTCTCTATCATAGGGTTTTTAATTTATGCTAATGCTAGATTAACTATAAATATCTCAAGTATACTTCATTTTATTTTGCTCTGCATTTAGATGTGCTAAGGCTATTCAGATCACAGTAGCAACCATTTAAAGTAAAATTGGTTATTACTTATAATTTTTATATTTAATCCAAATTATTGCTTTATATTTTATGTAATTTGATATCATGTTATTTTATAGCATAAATCAGTTCATGTGTGCTCAAAGTAATTATAATTTTATCATAATATTTGAGATGAGAATTTGCAATGATGTTTCCTTTCTACCTTACACTTCCCTTTTCTTATTTTTTTAATCAAGACTCACTTTATTTTAAATATCATTGTTAATACTTATTTAGATTATTATTGAAATTATCAAATCCACAAAAATCCAAAGATTTAGACCCTGGTGGCTCCCAACCATTAAACTAAACAAATATTGTGGATAGTTTCCATACTTTGCTTCTATTCCACCATAGATATCACCAAAATGTCAAAAACTACAACTCATGACTTATATTTTTCAAATCCTAAAATGAGAAGTGTTCATAAACACTAAAGATCACCTATGGTACATTTTGAAGCATCAATAGGAAGTTATGTTGGCACTAGAAGGAGGGCCCATTATCTTTAAAGATCTTTGCAAGTTTTGGTTTATTTGGTGAAAGATCATTCTATATTTTACATGTTTGTGTTTTTTTAGAATAAACTATTTAAATATTTATGACTTTCATATTTTTATACCAATATTTAGGTCTACTTAGACAAAGAGTGATATTCTATGAATACATATGCTTAATTCTAGTAAATATGGATGTTGTTGCTAAGAATTCATTAGTATTTGAAATTTAGATCACTTGTTCTAGTTAAAATTGACAATTATTTGTCAATAAGAACTTTATTTCAGTCATAAGTTACAAAGAATGGTTATCTTTACATGATTTAGCACATCTTTGAG
Source organism: Torreya grandis (assembly GCA_037957365.1). Classification (NCBI taxonomy): domain Eukaryota; kingdom Viridiplantae; phylum Streptophyta; class Pinopsida; order Cupressales; family Taxaceae; genus Torreya; species Torreya grandis. The sequence continues at coordinate 463,068 of JARHVA010006346.1, read as the reverse complement.
CTTGTTCAGTTGAATATTGATGTTCTTTGTCTTTTTATGAGTAAATCCTTGAAAAATAAGATATACAAGTTAATTATTTATTATCTATGAAGATATAACTTGAATCATCATATTTTAAATAGGATCTTTAATATTCAATCTAGAATTTCCAAGAATTAGGGATAGATCACATTTAGAGACTAGAGAACCCTTGCTTGAGCTAGAAGTTCACAAAAAAACTAGGAAAAATAGAGGAAGCCATAGGCATTCTAAGTATCTACCATCTTCACCCTTACAAGGGATTCATGTGTTTAATCTTCATCCAAATATGGCATGTCTTGTAATTTTCCCCATCAATATACCAAGTGTGTTTCATGACTTACCACATAATCCTATTAAATATTTGCCAATATTTAGTCTAACTAGTATTGCAACTACATAGGAACATGTTAAATACTTCAAAGTAGCATTAAGATTATTAAATGTTATTCATGAAGATGTAGCATGTATTTTGTTCCCATTTACATTTAAAGATTCTAAATATGAATGTTTCCTTAATTTTTTTGACAATTATATTATATCATGGAATAAATTTGATGATATCTTTATTGATCAATTTGGAAAGATCATAAGCCCCTGTGTCATCTATCATCAATTTAAAACTATTAAGAGAGATAAAAGTGAAACTATTAGGTCCTTCAATTCTAGGTTCCAAAATATGTTTATTCAGGCCATGGATCCATATAAACCTAATGAAGCTTTAGCTTTGGAGGTTTACATAGATGCTATTGACCCCATGACTTTTGTATTTCTTAAAATAGTTATCCTAGTTATCATCACATTGGCTCAAGCTTATTTTGAAGTAGTGGTTATTATTTATCAAATATAACCCCAAGAACAGATGGCTTATTTTGTCCCAATGTTACTCCTCAAATGCCTACATTAAAACTTTTCCCAAATAATAACAAAATACTTTAGCATTAAACTAGTTCCTTACATTGAATGTATTACCTACTAGCTATGCTAACCCTAATCAAAACCTAGGTTTATTGAACCATCAAGCTACCAATGTATCTAATATCAATGACCAAAAGGATTTAGTTCCTATCAATGACATTAACAATAACTAGGGTTAAAATTCTGAGACTCCAAAGAATGAGAATGAATCTATATTAAAAATGGTCTAGAAGCTCAACATAGACTTCTTGTATTGCAAAAAAAAGTTGGTAATGATAATGACAACTCTGGAAAGAACTTCACTTTCCAAAAGTTTAATAAGCTTAGAAATAAATTTTAGAATGACAGTTTCTACAATAATAAAGCTAATGAGCCTTCCTCTAGGAAAATGACTATGGATATCAATCTCTTTGATATTGCCTTACTAAAATATTTTAGGGTGCATGCTACCTCCAAGCATGGTGATATTGACTACATTGAATTTTTTAAAACCTTTAAAGATTTCCAAGAAGAACATGACACATATGAAGTGGTTTCAAACAAAGATGCGGCTACAGGTCTTTCTAAATATAAACCATATGACCAAGTGTATATGGTAGAAACTTTTCAATTCCCTTTTGAATAAGATAATGAGCCTAAAAATATCCCTAAAGAGATGAAAGCGTTCCAAAATTTATTAAAGACATATCCTCTAAGAAATAGGGATAAAAAACATCCATTGACTGCTTCTACTCCACCTAACAACTATGAGACCCCTCCAGACATTATATCAAATAATAATCCTAAACCTCTTAAAGGAATCTCTTTAAAACCTACTACTGATCCTTCAAGAAAAACTAGTTAAAATATAGTGGAAGATATGAAAAAGATTAAAGCCAACATCACTTTGCATGAGATGACTCAAATTACATAAAAAAAATATTTACTCTTGGAATCATTATCCAAGAAACTTGGGAAGCCCCCTAAAAGTGATAGTGCTAATGTAATTATATAAGTAACCAAAGTAGAGTCCCCACCCTTCTTGCTTATAGTTAGGATATTTGGGAAGAATATCCATATTTGTCTTTTATATTCTATAGCCTCAACCAACATTATGCATGTTGGGATATGTGAACAACTTCGGTTATCACCAATCAAGTCTAATAGGGTGGTTACTCAATTGGATAAACATAGAGTCAAGGTCATTGGGGAAATATTAAATTTTCATATGAGATTGGCTAGTGAACCAAGAGTTCAAAAATTCATTGACATACAAGTGGTATATATTCCTAATGCTTATGGATTGCTCTTGAGTAGAGAATAAAATAAGGCCTTAAATGGGTACATGTCTACTGATTATCACACTTATACCTTGGAAAGGTGTGCCAAATCAAATAAGAGTAGAAAGGGAACCAAGAATGAAACACATGATAACAAAATACAATGTTTTTAATGAAAGGGTAAACTTCCTAGATTTTAATCTAGGAGTTTTCACTTTAGAAACTATAAAGGAATCTAGTTCCAAGAGCTCTCCTCAAATTCCTGGCCTGTGGAAGTTATATGTTGATGGTGACAAATGAAAATCAAGATTTCAGGTTGGTATTATATTGATAGACCCTACAAAAAAATAATACCATACATCTTATATGTTACAATTCCCTTGCACTAATAATTTGGCTGAGTACGAGGTTCTCATCCTAATATTATAGCTTGCCATCAAGCACAAGGTCAAATAACTCCTTATTTATAGAGATTCTAAACTTGAAGTTAAACAAGTAAGGAGTAAGTAATAGTGCAATCTATCTTACCTTATGAGGTACAAATTTAGAGTCTGGGACTTGGTGGAATCTTTTGATGCCTTTAATATATTGTCTATCCTTAGGGAAGAAAATAAAGTTGCTGATGAGCTTTCATGTGCTATAGCTAAAATCATGCCTAATCATCATTCTCAAAACCTTAGTATTGAGCTTGTACCATGTCCCTCAGTCCCTAACAACATAAATCACTTCCAAGTTTTTAATGATGATCAACAAATTATGGATTTATTGACTAATTCTGGAGCCTTTGAATCTCACATTATTGATGAATATGATGAAAATTTTCTTGAGAAATAACTTAATGGTAAAATCATCTAATTAAGTGATAATAAGATACCTAAAGGGATGATCTCATTGGAAAGACTATTTGATCTTAACAAGTTTTTTGAAGAACCTAAGCAACCCAAGGTAAGCGGTAAAGACTATCATGTAACAAACCTTGGTCCACATGATCAACCCCAAATGGTGAATATAGGGAGGTTTTGCACTAAAATGGAAAATAGAAAAGATAGAGAGATGATTACAAAATATAAAGATGTAATTTCTTGGTCTTATAAATATCTAAAAATATTTGACCCAAGGGTTATTATTCATACTATACCTCTCTAGGAGGGTTGAAAACCCTTTAGATAGAAGCAAAGACTAGTTAACCCCATTTTAGAACCCATGATATTTAAGGAGATTAAGAAACTATCGGATGCAAGGATTGTGTTTCTTATTAGGCATTCCACTTGGGTTTTAAACTTGGTCCCAGTCAAAAAAAAGAATGGGGAAATAAGATTATGCATATATTTTAGAAATTTGAATAGAGCATCTAAAAAGGACAATTACCCCTTGCCTTATTTGGACCAAGTTATCCAAGTTATTTTAGGATCTTCCATGATGTCCTTTTAGGATGGATTTTATGGATATAACTAGGTGCTTGTTACTTTAGAGGATAGGATGAAAACAACTTTTACTAATAAATGGGGAACATATGCTTATAAGAGAATGCATTTTGGATTAATTAATGTAAGAAAAAAAATATAGGCGGATATGGAACATGATTTCCAAGGTCTAGTGGGCAAATAAATCATCATTTATATGGATAATCTTAAAATATTATCTAGGAATAGAGAAGAAAATTTCATGCATTTAGGACAAGTATTTGATAGATGTATGAAGTATGGTGTATCTCTTAACCCAAAAAAAATCATATTCTATATCACTAAAGGAAAATTATTGGGGCATGTGATTACCAAAGATGGGATCTCTATAGATCCTGATAGAATGGAGGCCATTTCTAAAATTACGTTGCTCAATAATTGGAAAGAACTAAAGTCATTCTTTGGCAAGATTAACTTCATGAAGAAGTTTATTTTAGGTTTTGATAAAATTGTCAAACTTTTGAATGATATTATTAAGAAAGATTCTAAAATTTCTTCGAATGAATAATCTAAGAAAGCATTTGTTGACATTAAAAGAGTAATTAGTCAAGCCCCAATCCTGATAAGTCCTAACTTTTTAAAGGATTTTTTCTTATATTTATTTGATTCTGACCACACCATGGCTATTTTCTTAACTCAAAAGGTTTACAGGAATGACCAACATATAGCCTTTATGAGCACTAACTTCAAAAATGTAGAGGTAAACTATTCCATCATTGATAAACAAGCCTATGCCTTGGTAAAGGTAGTAAAAAATATTAGACATTGCCTCTTTAGAAATTAGGTGCATGCCATTTTACCTAACCCAACCATAAAGCTTATGTTAAGTCAAAATGGGCTTGGGGAAAGAAGAGGCAAGTGAATGGAAATCCTACAAGAGTATGATATAGAGATGAAAATTTCCAAATTAGTGAAATGTCAAGGCTTCTTTTAGATGATTACCAATATTGACCGCAAGCTCCATGTCATGAAGTGGATCAATGGAACTTATAACCAAATGAATGGTATGACTATCTAATGCATCTTCTTATTAAATGTAGTTATCTCCCAAGACTCACCAGAGAATAAAAGAGAAATTTAAATCTCAAAGCATCTCATTACCTCATCAAAGATGGAGTCCTTTATAGAAAAAACTTTGAAGGGATTTACTTAAGATGTGTGTCTAAAAAAGAGACCTCTCAAATCATGTCTATTTTCCATGAAAATTTGGACAATGGACATCCTTCAGGGAGAACCATATCCCACAATATTCTTAGGGATATAAATTATTGGCCTAACCTTTTCAAAGATGCACACAAACATGTGAGGGAGTGTCATTTATGTTAGATCTTGAGAACAAAAGAGCCAAAGGTAGTCATGCCTTTATAACATGTGATGGTGGACAAGCCTTTTTCATAATGGGGATTAGATTTCATATGAGTGATTAACCCTAATTATTTTAAAGGTGAAAAATATGTCCTAATTTTTATAGATAATTGCACTAGGTGGACTGAGGTAGTAGCCACTAAGACATGCAAAACATATGAGGTGATTAATTTTTTAGAGGAAAATATTTGCACTAGATTTGAAACCCTAGTTTCCTTATTTTGTGATAATGGATCTACCTTCATATCCATTGAAATGATAGAATGGGATTATGACCAAGGCATTACACTCAAGTTTTCCTCCAATCAATATCCTCAAGGAAATGGTGTTTTTTAATCCACAAATAAAAACTTTATGAAAGACATCAAAAATTTTGCTAACGATAGACCCAAAACATGGTATAAACTCCTTAATTTTGCATTGTGGGTAGACAAAATTAGGATCAAACAATCCCTCAAGGCTTCACCATTTTTGTTATTATATGTTTAGGTACTTATCTTTCCCATCACCTTGAAGTTGCCTATGTTCACATTCATGCAAGAATACTTGGAGGACAGCCAGGAACTTGCTAATTCTAGGCTATTAGACATCATTCATATAGAAGATGCTAGGGAAAAGGCATTTTTAGAATTCAGTAGGAACCAATAAACCATGAAAATATGGTTTGATAAAAGGTCTAAAGTTAATGTGTTTAGGTAGAAAGACCTAGTCCTCCTCTGGGACAAGGCATCTAAGCCTAAAGGTAAACATGTCAAGTTCACCCCTTTGTGGATTAGCCTATACCAAATTTTAGAAATCTTAGGCAATAACACTTTTAGATTGAAGTATCTTTAAGGACTAGAGTTAACTTTGCCCAACAATGGGTAATACCTCAAGAATTAATTTGATACTACCCCATAAGGGGTCTTCATGGAATAAATCTGTAAGATTGTTAAGGTTAGAGTAGGTGATCTAGTTAGTTTCCTTTTTTTCTTTATATTTTTTTTTCTTGTTGGACTTGTATATATTTGTATGATTATTGTAGTCTATTTTTGTTGTTTGTTTATGTTTCATCTTTTCTACTTGGTGGTGTTCCTTGGTTATATTAAAGTCTCATAGATTATCTTTGTTTATAATTGCTCAAAAAGTGTGAGTATGAATCTTACAAAAGTGAACATGAAGTGGGGATAAAGCATCATGATGCAACCAAAGGAATTTTCATATATAGGTATAAGAGATAAATGTCCCAAAAAGATTCAAACCTTATTCTAAATCAAAAATTGGTTTTAAGAAGAATCATATGTGTATAATGTGAATTCAATTTGTTAATTCACATTCATGCTTACACTTAAAATACATCCTTGTCTAGGATTAAAGTTTAAACTAAAGGAAAGTATCCTAAGGCTTGAACATTTGACCAAATCCTTAAACATGCATATCTTGGCTCCCAACCTTTGTTTAAAAAAAGACTTAATGCTAATTCAAAAGATGCAAAGTCAGAAGTGATTCAAGAAATATCCACTAGAGATATGGATGCCTAGATAGCAGTGGAATAAGGCCATAAGTGGAGACAAAGGTATCTATGTTAGGGCTATAGATGCCTAGTTGGTAGCAGAGCAATACCCAAGCCTCCCCTAAATTAAGATTAATTATTCCTAGATAATATTTAAATATGATCAAATTCAAATGAAATGGCCCAAAGGATATGAACATAGATATTATTTTTTGAAGTCTCATGACAAATAGTAAGTGGAATCAAACCACACACTGCATGTTTTTGTTTTAATATCCAAGTTCAAATTTTACTTATAAGAATCTTGTTTCAATGAAAAATTGATTTAGGAGATGGTAAATCTCAAAATGGGATAAAAAACTTATGTATAGGTCTAAACCAGAGCCTTGTGTTCCAACATATTTCTATGTTTCCCCTGTGAGTCACCATTTTTTGAGACCAACATACCCCCATTTTTATGCTTTTGCTAAAAGGGGACCCTTGTGAATGTTTCAAAACATATATGTTCTAGATTGAATGTGAAAGTGTTATTCTCTCTTGAAATTTAAAATCAATTCAATTTCAAGAAAAACATGAGCTTGAGTGTATTTGGTTATGATTATGTTTCATGGACTAATGTGGCTAATGATTGTCTTTGAGGTCATTAGTTATAGGTTACATGGAGAAATATATGGTTCCTAAGTAGTAAACCCTAAGGGTTTAAACTCAAACATTCATGGGAAAAGTCTAGTAAGAAATTTTAGTTCCTTTCAGTTATAAAACCCTACGTCTAAATTTATATTAAGCTTTGATTATGCTTTTTGACATGACCAAACGTTAATATAAAATCAACACTTGGACCTTTTTCCCTTTTAAAACCCAAGAGCCCTTTTGGATTAACTAAGTCTTATTAAGGTTTAAGTGTATTCATGTTCATAAGCATGAACAACCTCTAAAGGTTTAAACCTTAGGCTAAACATTTATATATATCAGGCCTTAACTTAAAGCTTGTGGATTTTTATAGATCTAATGCATCTCACTCAATCAGAGATTTTGATCCAATGGTGTGAACCAAAGCCAATATCAAAAGGTAAACCAATCATTGTCAATCACTTAGATTATGATATGACAATCCTTACTACCTTAGAAGCTTTAATCTAATGGTGCACATCAACCTTAAAGTCTCAAGAATTATTGAAAGCCTGACACATGACACTTAGTAATTAGACCAAAATAATTCCATTATCTTAAATTTTACAAGTTCACTCCCATAATTTCACATATATGAGGATGTATTTGAGGTTATCAAACCCATAAAATTTAACCTAGACAAATTTTAAAATCCTAAGCAAAGGGGGTATTTTTAAAGATCCTTTCAAGGAATTCTTAGCATTTTTACATAGGAAAAATTAGCATAAAATGTCTTAACCTAAGTTAATTTATGTTTATTAACATAAAATGACTTTAGTAACATCATTTTAAGTCTAATTTTATATATTCATAGAATTGATTAAAAAGTGTGCATCTTGTACGATCCAATAACAATCACTTGCTCGCTAGATTTGATCCAATGGGATATCAAGCTCAAGGAATTTTTAAATGCCTCATGAACTCGACATGTGTCATAACTAATGAATTTAAGGATCAAAGGACCAATGAAATTAAAAGGCCTAGATTCATATTTTTGGAGTGAAATAAAGAATTTTTTTGAAAGCCAATGGCTAGTCTCCAATGAGCATTTATGAAAATTACCATGAAAGGAACAAAACCACACCACATAGGCTCCACATAAGCATGGAGAGTCAAAATAAAATATATCCCAATATTAAAAACATATAATGCATGAGAATATGGTCCCATCAAATCTAAGTCACATATAAGATTAATAGCTGAATATTCCCACCATTAAAGCTCAAAAACCCTAAGCCCTCTATAAAAAAGACCTGAGTCAACTCAATTGATCATAAACCATCAAAATAGGGAAACTAAATCTTCAAACAAGTACCTTAGTGAAATCCTTAGTGTAATTGCATGTATAACTCAATGTCATCAATGGTGGTAGGTAGACAATAGATGAAAATGGATGTAGAGCTTTATCTATCTTCAGATAGTGAATGAAGGATCTTTAAGGATATAGAGTTGCACCTGATAGCCTTGAATGTGCATGGAATCAATAAATAGTCTAATTTATTTTTACTTATGGAGGAATTAGAAAAAAATTATTAGGAGTAAAATAGGAATGACACTGTACACCAGAGATATAATGACCTAGTCTCAATTTAGCTAGTAGGCCTTCACCATGCTATAGCCAAACTAAAGTTAATGCATTGCATCAACCTCCTTACTGCCATTTTAATTGATTATATAATATATGGGGAATGGATCATTCAATAGGTAATTACTAAGAAGGTTACATGTATCAGCCCTATGTCCTTTAAAACTTATTACAAGCTCCCCTTGCCTCATGTTGATCTCCCATCCTTGAGAGAGTGGACAAACACCCAAAACCTAGATTCAATCTTCACACTTTGGTTAATCCAAAGATCTCATGTTTTTAAGTCCCTTGATGGTGGGATTCCTATTGTTCAATTTAGGAGGGCATTAGGATAATTGTGACCTTATTGAATAGAGCCTTTGGTGCCCCTTCTACTACTTATGTGAGCAAGGTCTAGGTATCTTATATCCACTACATGTTGGAGTGGAACATAAACCCTCCCATTAGAGACCTAATAAGACTTTTCTTGGCCAAACAATTCAAAACTATCAATATAAGGACCTCTAAGCAATTATTTATGATGTCCTACCTTTTGGATTCACTTTTGGTCTCTATAGATTTCCCTGGAATTAAAAATTGGTCCCTTTATGATAGGACCACTATCTCTCACCACTACTCTAAATTGCTTATATTCAAATATAGGAGCCACATAAAATTTATTTATGATGGTTTTTTCCCAACTATCTATGAGGAAATCACCAATGTCCCTTTTCCAAGACTTTACCCTCTAATTAAAAGACAAGTGGAAACTATGGGGGATGCATGGTTCTATTCATATTTCACTATAATAAGGATAGAAAGAATCATGATTCAACCATATAGATTGCCCATTAATGTCCCTAATAATATTTTAGAGAAAGATAATTATTATCAAATCCTCCAAATAATGGATGGGATATGCAAGAAAAATAATAAGTATGAGGTCCACCCCCTTTCTATTAGACATAGGCAGGATTGTGATCAAAGATTGGAAGTAGCTATAAACTATGGTGATCCATAGGAATTATTTTGATTTATAAATAGATTACCTTAAGATGTGGGACCCTAATGATAGAGTGGACAACCACATATAGGATAAAAATGTCCCAAATACCTAGTATAAACATCAACTAGGTGTGAGATATGGTATTTACACAAAGGGAAATAAATTTGAAGAGATCTTGTCTAGGATCAAGAGATACAACATCAAATATATCATAAGATGGTCAGAGAAAATAAGACCTTAAGAGATATATGAAAACTACATCCCTTACATTATCACCTATTACTATGACCATCTAGGACTGCTCATCAGGAGCCACTTGTTAGAGGACAATATTTTGAGCCTCAACGAGTAGAATTGACAAAGCCACCCCAAGTTGGGCAACCTAAGGATATAAAAGGAAAGGGTAAAGTTGTTTTTAAGGAGCCAAGGATAGATCATATACCTAGAAAAGGTCCCCAACTCTAATCATCCTTGCAAATGCATTCTTCCCCAATGAAGGTCATTAGTATGATTGCCCTGTAGGCAAAAGAAATCGTAGAGAGTACCCTTGTTGACATTACAACTACCTATGGTTCTAATAGGGAGGAAGATCCCTTTATTACAACAAGAAAGGATTTTATCCCACTAGATGGAGGAAAAATACAAATATAATTGGCCTTGGTGCCCATAACACATAAAAATAAGCCTAGGTTAACCTTCACTCACCCTACTAGTGAAGTTAACTTATTCAGTGATGAGAATCTTATTTATGGACTAGCCATTCCTGACTAGTTTTTTTATGGGAAATTATATAAAATCCCATCTCTTTATCCATCATTGGTTTTAACATGCATTGGCATAGATGCTTAAGACAATATCAATCCATTGATCTAAGATATTATGAATAAACAAGCAAAGAGAAGGATCCAAATCCTTCACAACAAGGAGATCTAAGGAATCGACACCACAAGGGCCTCTGCGAGTTCAAATGTCGAAGTTATTGTGAATCTATAGTTAAATGAGTCTAACCCAAAAGTCCAATTTAATCTAGACACATCAGGTCTTTAGAGAGTAGTGGTAAAGAAGGCTACTATTGGCACTAAGGAGTTCACCTTTCAAAAGGTGGAACCATTTACGGGCTTAACTCCCATTCAATGGCAGGCAGTAGGAGAACATCCTATATTTTAGGAGGATGTAGCTAGATTGGTAATGGTAAAATCAATAATGATATTGGATAGAATCCAATGAATTAAGCAAAGGATCTTCAACTTAGAGAAGGAGAAGTAGTATTTAGAGGCTCAGGTCCTACTTTCAATTCTTAAGGACATATTACAAATGATGAATAAATATTTACTAGACAAATTTGAGAATTTAAAGAACATCAAGCTTAGATTAAGTGATTTAAACCATAAAATTGAGATGACACAAGCCTTAATCACCCAATGGCAAGATTCTCAAGCTCAGATGGCAAAACTCATCAAGGTGTATAGGATAAAGCAAGCCTTGGACTTCAAAATCATCAAGCTTAGACATTTAGATATCCTCATGGTGCTTTTGATAGATAAATAAGAAGATTTGATCACCTAGTGAAATAATATCTATAACTTCATCAAGGAAGATAAGGATATGGTAATAAAATTGGAGAAATTTTTAGGGAGTCTAATAGACAACCCTTCTCAAACCACTTCTATGAACCTGATCAGTGATGAATAATTCAAGTAGAGAGTTGGCATCCACATCCAAAGTATCAAGGTACATTATAGCCATATTTACAAGGATAATCAAAATATCCTTGAAATCATTATTATATTAGGGAAGTAGATTGTAGAAGAACAATGTATTAAGGAACTCATGGCTAAGGCTGATAGTGAATTTGACAAGCTAGCAAGTCGAGAAGAGGATTGTATAATAAATCTTGTAGTGTGTTTTGAGATAATAAAATATTAATACACCAAGTTTAATTAATTCCTTAGATAGAGCTAATTTAAGGTCCCACCAATGTAATTTTTAAAAGAATATTCTTTTTATAAAATATATGCTAGTCTATTAGCATATACTTATTCTTGTCAAGTTGGCATGAAAGCCTTCCACATTGTGTCTTTGTATTAAGGATAGTTTTCCTTATCCTGCATGTGGATATTTTGAGAAATTTAACTATTAAACCACCTATGTTTCCTATAAATAGGTAGGGAGTAGCATTTTTTAAAGGAGAGAGATTTTGAGTAATTATATACCAAGAGAATTTAATATAACTAAGGAATTCTGAAAAGATTGTCTTGATAGTTTATTAAATGTCAATTATGTCTCTCAATTACATGTTGTCATCTTAAGTTTGAAGGATTATTCATAATTTGAGTCACATTCTCTATCATAGGGATGTTGATTTGTGTTAATTCTAGATTAACTGTAAATATCTCAAGTATACGTAATTTTATTTTTCTCTACATTTGGATGTGTTTAGGCTATTCAGACCACAATAGTAAAGATTTAAAGTAAACTTGGTTATTACTTAAGATGTTTATATTTACTCTAAATTATTGCTTGATTTGTGATGCAATCTGAGTTCATGTTATTTTATAACATAAAGTGGTTAATGTGTGCTCAAAGTAATTATAATTTTGTCATAATATTTGAGATGAGAATTTGAAATCATGTTTCGTTTCTACCTTACCCTTCCCTTTTCTTATTTTTTTTATCAAGAATCACTTTAGTTTAAATATCATTGTTAATACTCATTTATATTTTTCTAAAAATCATTAAATTCACAAAGATCCAAAGATTCAGACCCTGGTAGCTCCCAACCACTAAACTAAACAAATATTGTGGATAGTTCCCATACTTTGCTTTTATTCCACCACAAACATCACTGAATTGTCACAAATTGTAACTCATGCCTTGGATTTTTCAAATCCCAAAATGAGAAGTATTCATCAACATTAAAGAACACCTATGGTACATTTTGAATCATCAAAATTGCACTAGGTCAATTAGGTCGACCTTGTATAGTTTTCAACTTTTGATTATTGTATAGGTTCGAATGGGTTGACCCCATACTATTTAGGGTATTTTCACTGAGTTTCATCAAACCTTTGGGTGACCTAGATTGGGACCTAGTGAATTATTTCTTGAAAACATATAGGGTCAAATAGGTTGACCCCATATAATTGACATATTCAAAAGGATTTAGGGAAATATCTATCTATATATACAAGTTCATTTCTAGCCATTTGTAATTAGATAAGTGAATAATAATAAGTGAGAATGGACATTTTCTTATTGACCATTATAATTGAGTAATAAAGCTTATGGCTCCATACTTTCTTTAGAGATACAGATCTTGTCCTGTGGAGAAGTCTTTTGGATCCATATATAGATTATGTAGCCTAGAGCTAATTTATTGTTAGTCCTTATATACCATAACAATCTCTTTTGAAGCACTTTGGCAAGGGAGATATTGAGGCTCAGTGGGTTTGTCTTCAAAGGTAAGTAGTCATAACTTTATTTCTCCTTTGTAAGATTAGATAGATAATGTAGTTATGATAATTTCTTACATGCATTAAGATTATTTATACATTGATGTGAACATATGTTCTCTATACATATTTAGTTTAGTTTATTTTGTTTCTAACCCCCACTTTATGCCACAAGATTTGGTGTGCACTAGATTAGATTTACTTTATTATTTATTATAATAGAGTGAACATTAAACCTAGGACTCTTTTAGGGATGTTGTGTGATTGTGTTAGACCATAGGCTTTGTAAACATTCCTAGCATGGTGTATTATGATAAGTGATCCCCTAATTGGGTTTAGTGAATCCTCATATTGGTAATGCTTTTGCTTAAAAAATGTATCCCCAAATAAAAGTGTAGGTATGCTCTATCTTCTCCAAGCTAGGATTGTTTTATAAACATGATGCATTTTTGATTGCATACATTATGGTGAAACTGACTTGAACTAACCCTTGCAAGATTTGTTCATATTATTTCAATTTATTACATTATTTTATCATATGTTTTCCATATTGGATCAACTCTATTAACCTAATATCTAACTTTTGTGCATAGGTTTTCAGGTATAGGCTATTGGATCAACCCTATAGACTTAGTACAAGTTTTCAAACATCTAGACATTGATCCCAGACTATTAGGTTGATCTAGTCGACCTTGTACCTTTTTTAAATATTAGGTTCAACATACTAGGTTGACCCAATCGACCTTGTATATTTTAAGCACTCAACAACAAATTTCTATAAAGCTTGATCAACCTAGTTGACCTAGTTAGAAGAATTTGTAAGTATATATCAAGGTTCTTGAAAATAAAATTTATTCTTTACATCTCTAATCCACCAAGGTTACTTTCTATTTCTTTATATCTTTCTTTATAGTCTTTCCTTTCATAGTTTGTAGTCTTTAAAAATTCCCCTATATAGTCAACTAGATTGACTTTGTCAACCTCGTTCTATGTTCAATGTGATATCTAGATAGTTGGGTCTACTCTGTCAACCTTGTTCATTTTTAGACCTTACTTATGCAATACAAGTTTAGACCTATCAACCTTATTCTATATTATATGAATGACTATTGACCATATCAACATTATATCTTGTTTCAAAGTTATAATTAACCTTATATATTAGTAATTAATTCACACTTTCTTTTATTTTTGATTGTATGCTTATAATATATAACATAGATTAATTAGGCAATTTTTAATTAATCATCTAGTTTCATTATTTTTATTTTATGCACACATGGACAAATCAAAAAATATAAAACAAGTATTTTATCTTTTGTCTACCCAAGGCCAACCTACTTGGATTTCATCACCAAGGGATAATCTAACTTGATACTTTGGTTAAGTATAAATCATGGTTAATTGTATATTATGGCTAAGCACCTGATACCCTTATTGTTTTGTTGTGTGAAGTGAGGGGGTATGACCTAATACCAAGCTTTTATCATTTATAATATATTCCCTTTCAACCTAAACTACCTGAAACCATCCTTAGATTTCCATTTTAGTTCCTTACTTACAACCAACTTCCCATCACATTTAAAATCATATCTTAATAATCTAATAAACATTCAAGTTGACCAAATAGTTAGCTCTTTATTGTATAAGTTGATTTCTTGATCTTTTCTAAATTATATTTTGTATTTCAAAAACTTGCTTTATCCAACATTGTTGCAAGGTTTTGTGTTGTGTGCCTCAATTGGATTGACAAGTGTTAATCCAATTGACTTGCTTGTTTCCTTTCTAATATTTCTTTTCAAGTTACTTGTAAAATTTATCTTATTTTAGTTCACAAATGTATCATAATTTTCTTAATTTACTTATTTTCAATACTAGGCTGACCTAATAAACCTTGTATATTTTGTAGACCCTATTTCATCTTTGTCTAGTTCCTGTTCACTATATTAGATTGACCTAGTCGACCCTGTGTAGTTTGTAGACATTATTTTTGTGCTAGGTCGACCCAGTTGACCATGTACTATTTATATCATTGCCTATTTTATTTATCTCATTTGTCTCTCTTTACGTTATTATGTAATTTCTTCTTGATGAAAATATTGAGTTTTAGTCAGTAGACATGATGAATCTTACCAACCCTCATAGGGTCTCCCATAGACAAAGTAGGGATCCACTCTTAAATGATAGTAATGTTCATATTTTTACTCACATAATGAACTACGAGACTCCTCCTAATACCTCTTCATATCATAATCCTCTCTTCTCATTATAATATAAACCCAAATTAGAGTATACCCCCGAAATGCTCTTCTTTATCTCTAAATTTCCTTAACATCAAAGAAAGGATCCTTCTACCATTTACAATATTATGATTAGTGGTCAAGTTAAAAAACCTAATTTTCCTACTCCTAAATTCTCAATTTGATTTGTAGGTACCACTTTATTTATTCTTAGGCTCTTACTTTGATTATGACCCCTTCTCATACCATGACCTCTTCTTCTCTAACTTTTTCTACTTTTATGCCTAGTATATTCACTAACATGGCAGGTTCTCCATCTAGTGGGATTCTCATAAGATCCACTATCCTTAATCCTTCCATTAGTGAATCATTTTCTACCCCAAGCTAATCATGCTACTAGTGCTTTTTATTCTCAAGAATTCACTAGTCCATCTTTTACTACACAATAAAATTTTGTCACTATTGTCTAACATTCTCATAGTTCCTCTCAAGCTCCTATCAACACCAATAGTGGTACCTAAGTCACTAATACCAAATCTAATGCTTCTAACAATTATAAAGAAACACATCAACTATTGTTACAAAAACTCAACCAAATGAATACATTTTAATCTCATAACACAAATCAAATAATGAGAATGTAAAACCACTTTCTTCATCTTCAATCTCATCTTTAACTAATAGCTTGGGGCATACATAACTAGAATGTTCCCCCTTTTGGTCTTCAATATTATCAAGATAATATCATTTATCAACCTAATTTAGATAGCAAAATCATTAATCATATCCAAAATAAAACTCTCAATACTCAAATTGCTAACACTGATATTGGAGTTATCACAACTACAATTTACTATAATGGATCAAGTGATCCCACCCTTCATTTTAAAACATCTAAAAATATTTATAAGGCTTAAGTCAAATTAAAAACCTTTGAGCTACAAAATTCTTAGCCAAAACTCTCACAAGTGATGCCTTGGATTGGTATAACCAACTTAAAACTCATTCCATTACTAGTTTCGAGGATTTAGTGAATGCTTTAGTCTAATAATTCCAAATTAGTGATCTTCCTAAAAACACTTTGGCCCACTTCATAAATTGAAAACAACTTGAATATGAAATTTCTCAAGATTTTGTTAAAAGGTGGAAAAATTTATTAAATAAATGTGAACATAACATGGCTAATGATAATATTTTCCATCTCTTTACCAATGCCTTTTTTTCCTAAACTTCAATATCGGGTCTACACTCTCTCTCCACATATATTGGAGGAGGATATTGAACATTATAAATGACAAGATTTCCTTATGTATAAATTTGAGCCAACCAACATTATATGTGTCCTCATCCCTTAATTAAAAATAGAAATCATAATGTTACCAATGATGGTGTTATAGATTCTTATGACACCATTCATAATTTTCAGGTTGTCATTCCTACTCTTCAGTGGAACTAGTTCCTCCTTCTCAACAATATACCAATCCTCATTTATCTTCACCAAGAAACATTAATGTATAGAAAAATATATCCTTAGATAAATTTCTTAATCATCTACCTAGGCCTTTTCTATGATATCTTGACCAGACCTATCCTATAAAATCTTGGTATGATTCTATAAAGTTTTGTTGGTTTCACGCTACTTGGGGTCATTCTCATGAGACCTGTAGACAACTTCAAAAGTTAGCTATGGATTTTATTCTTGGTCCTAATTTTGATCATTATTATATCATTTGAAAGAATCAATAAACTTATGAAATTATATAAACTCAAGCCATTAACCAAGCCAATGTTCATTTGGTTATCTACAAATAACCTCTTACTAATCATTAACCTATCCAAGACAATCAAGACAAATCCACCCCTTACACAAATAATGTAGAAAGTCTTTTTTAACCCACTTCAAAATATAATGTGGTTAACATGAATAATATGAAAAGGGTGGTTGATTTTATATATTCTCAACCTATCTACACTCCTCCATCTAGAACATAACGTGTTATCCAAGATTCTTCTCCAACTCATTTAAATGAGTTGGGAAAAGATGACCTTATTAATTTTGACAATCCAATTTATAATTATCCTTTGGATAACACTTCCTTTTTTATTGATACCACTTTTATATCATCTTCAAACACTAATGATATTCAAGTTTCTACTAACACTTCTTCTGCCAATTCTTAGAATCAACTTAAATCAGCTACTTCATTATCACAACATGATTTGTAACCTTTTTCTAAACCTTTTTCTTCTTATCAACATAAATTTTTATGTACTTTGGTTCCTCCTTTTGAGGACTTCCTTAATCATTGTGCACCTAACTCTAACAACCTTCTTATGGGTTATGATGAGTGAGATCCCATTATGGAACTCACTAATCTCCCATCCCAAATTCCATTCCTTGAACTTGTGAGGACTTCTCCATGTCATATAAACCATCTTATAAAACTATTATTTGAGATGAATGTCCCTTGTCTTGCCCTAGTAGGATGAGAGGCAGCCTTATTTGGATCCAAGGATAATATATTACAATAATGTGAAGAGATGTCTATCAATGTTGATGAAACTATAGACACTTCTCTTTCCTTAAAATTTCCTTTAGCTTCTATGATTATCGATGGGATTATGTTTCATGTGGATGATTCTCCTTTATTCATTAGTGTTCAAATAGGCAATATCCAAGTTAAGTGTGCATTGGTTGATGAGGGTTCTAGCACCCATGTTGCCTTTCTTAACATCATTAAGACCCTCAGATATTCATAATGTAATAACAAGCCTACACATAGTACATTTACAGGATATGGTAGAAGGAAAATGACTCCTATAGGTTGTGTGTGGATTCCCATTACCATCCCACATATGACCATTCATGTGAAGGTGATGATCTTTAACATTCCCCTCTCTTATAATATCTTGCTTGGTAGGTTGTGGACTCACTGTATGAGAGCCATTGCTTATTCCACCTATCAATGCATTAAATTACCTAATAATGGAGATATTTATAAGATTAATGGTGAAACTAACACTTAAGAATTTCAAACAATTCTAAGATTGTGGTGTCTTCAATATTCTTACTCTTGAACCTTTACCCAACACTCCATTTCATGAGTCACAACATCTTAATTGTCCCATTAATTCAACCCAAGGTTATAATGGGCACCCAAAACTCATTGGGAACATTCCTCCTAAGCTATTAGATTCTATGATGATGAGCTTAATTAGATTAACCTAAATATTAAAACCTATGATCTCTCACCTCCTCTCATCTCACAACTTCCTATTTATAGCCTCATTCTCACAAGCCTTCTTATGGCAAAATTCTTGTAGTCTTAACCAAGACTCAACATTTTATTCACCACACTTATTTGCATGAAAAGGTTATCACTAATTATTTCATTTATCTTCATACCCCAAATTATGATGATGGTTATTCCCTAGATGATCTATTCTTAGGTGGTCTTATACAAGCTTGTGATGTTGAGACTGTCCATTATCATTCTTCTTTACCTAAATATTTTAGTGTATCTTCCCATAATCCTTCATTTAAAATTCCTAGTTTTAGTATTTTTCCTCTTTATCTCAGGGTATATATGGTTCCAACACCTCCAATTTTTTAGGATCCATGTAGGAGTATGCTCATGGATCATTCTATGACTAGGCCTTACCACTTTACTAGGTACCCTTATCACCAGAGTTTGTTTACTCTTGAGATTAGTGAGACCCTCCTTAGACATTTTGTATATCCTTCTCCTCCCTTAATATAGCCTATATCAAGGCCCATTCTCATTCTTTCTATAGTTGATCATGTGTTCACACCTACTATTGATGAACCTACCCCTCTTTCTCATCCCATTTCTCTTTCCATTAAGCTTAGTTCCATTCCTCCTCCACCACCACCTTCCCTTGGTGATGGTTTACTTCCCTTACCTAAGATGGATCTATTGCCCACCAAATGGGACAATGAGTCCTTTCTAACTTCTTCCACTCCTATTGTACCTCCTTTTATGAGTGATTCTCCTAAAACCACTCACAAGTGTATATGTTTCTTCCATGGGATAGATAATCATTATTATACACATTATCACAAGTTGTGATAATATATTAATACCTTGCATCCTTCCTCTACTACCTCAGACAAAGCCATGTATCCCTTAAAGGTTTTACCTAAATATATGCCTAAGTATGGTGAGGTATATTATCTATGGTACCAATGTGGCACCCATCACATCAATATTTTTTATATTATTCAATAATACCTTAAGGATAACCTTCTAGATATTCCCAAACCTTATTCCATTCCTCCCATAGGTCATTCCCACAAGAAGGATCATACTTCTTCTCCCATGGCTCCACCTCTAGTGGTTCCATCCCCTCTTTTGGTACCTTCATCACCTTTTATTCCTCCACCTATGATTCCTTCACCTATGGACCTTTCCTCACCTATGGATCCTTCTCCACCTATGAGTCCCTCACCTATGGATCTTTTTCCACCCTTGATTCTTTCATCTCTTTTAGATCCTTCTCCCACACATTCTCCCAATAATCCCTTTCCTAATTTTCCTTAGTAAGATCCATCAAGTATTCCAACCTTTTTAGTTGAGGAGATTAGAAAAGAAGTCTTTTCCTAGTTTTCATTGAATATTGATGAGACATTAGTAACAATGCATATCCATCTTCATAGATATTTATCTAATGTATTAGATAATGTGTGTGAGGAGATTTATAATTACTTATAATCACATTCATGGTGCCTTTACATTTAGATTTTGATTTGACATGTGCTCTAATTTTATTTTTATCTATCTTATATCATTTGATGTTGTGTCAAATTCATATTTTCCTTACATGGTGATTATTTACTTTTTGGTAGTATATCTTGCTTATAATGTCATTTATATTGGCATCTGATTATATTTATTTATTATTTATTCCTTTTTTCTTGAGATTTTTTTAAAACTCTTTTCTTGTGTCTTCATGATTACTTGCTTTCTTATCTCTATTTTTCATAGATAATTGTCATTATGACTTGGTTATATAAACCCTATTCCCTATGGTATTTATCACCTTTTACCATGTGATTATTTAGAAATAATGCATCTCATTATACTTTCCTTTGATTGATCCACTTTAGATCTCCTTTTTCACAAACTAAGCATATACACAGTTGAGACTTGAGATCACATGCTAGTTCATTGTTAATCATAATTTTTCTCGTTAGTCTTTGTCTTTAGTTACATAGCTTCCTTTAGCCTTAACCTAAAGATCATTTGTGTCTATCACTAAATCTCTCATGATTGGTCATTTCAAATTTGTATGGAAGACTCTTCAAAATCCATAAAAATTTAAAAGCCAAATCATTTTATAAAAGGCAAAAATATTCTTAAAATTCAAGTCACAATAAAAGACATGATTCAAAGCACATCTCCTTCTTCTAGTTAAAGATCAAAATCCACAATTGGACTCATGGTAGAGATTAGGTCCTTTGGGGTGTGATAGGCCAGTAGATTATAAGAGGAGAATAAAAACATATTTTAGTGCTACCTAATTTCTCACACAAGTACCTAATCTTCGTAGTAGACCAACAACTTTGTAAGGGGTCCTAAGGAATGGGGAACATGTCATAGGAATGTAGGTCAATTTTACCTTTTTTTATACTAATCTACCTCCATGTGTTGATACTAGTATCATGTTCATCTACCTATAAAGCTTTGTGTCTATAATGAATAGGTTTATTTTGTACATTGATGGTCACTAGTCACTTAGTGTCTTCTCATGTCCTTAGTATTCCTCTTGCATCTTAAGGTCTTCTCATAAGATACCTAAGTCTTGAGTTTTACATTCCATTTTTCATTCCTTATATCCCTCATATTTCCTCTTGAGAAATATTTTTTTGTCTACTGATCACTTCCCTTGGGATTTCATTTGTGAGTTATATTATAAGACTACAGATAAGACCCAACATTAATAAAAAATTACCACCTTTTTCCTTCTTATTAACCACATCCTTTTTTACCTAATTATTCATGATTTTTCCTCCCCATTGGTGTCCTCTTTGTGATTTACAGTGTAAGACCACAGATAGGACCTATCATTCTTCACAAAATTTTCCAATAATACAAGTCATACACAAAATTACATGTGTCAAATATGAGATAAGATGTGATTTATTATGAAGTTACACATAATTGACATGATTCACAAATTTATTTAGTATGTTTTCTGCTTACTTCATTTCTATTTTCACTTTTGTCTTCTTATTTTTTAAGTGCATGTAAGAATACAATGATTTCTTGAACTTCCCAGCTTGAATTAGTGTGATCAATTTAAGACCAATCTTTTGCCAATTTTTTTTTCTCTTATACTTCCCAAGGTGATTTAGTATAATTGATTAACTTAATTAATTTTTATGTATACCATTTGTGCCCTTTTACATACCTTCCATTTTATTACATTGTTTTCATACTTCCCAATATGATTTAGTATGATTTTACTTGTTTTAATTTGGTGCAAAAATCTTTCACTTTGGTTTAATAATAAATTCCTTTTTACCATCTTGTTTTACCATCCCTTGGTTCTTTATACATAGTCATTTTCTTGTTATTACACATTTACCAACTTGAAATAGTGTGTAGTACATTTTTTATTGATTATATTTTACCAAGTCCTTTTTGTTTGTTTATTTTTAACCATGTGTGTGTCCTACATAATGCTAGAAAATAAACCACATCTCATATATTTCCTATAACATATACAAAAAAAGCTAAATGCATGTTCTAGAAATAAATATATCCAAAGCATCCACAACCACAACCATAATGATGAAAACATACACAATCAACATCAATATGCTAAAATGATACATCATATATATATATACATCATGTGATTTTTGATACAAAAAGTACAACTATATATAATGCTCCAACTCTATGGCTAGGCTTCATCATGTTTATCTCATGGCCTAGCCACACTAATTATTGAGACCTAAGTCTAACTCCTCTAAATAATATGCTTTAAAGAAGCCATATGAGATCTCAATCCCTCTACCTATCCTTGTAGGTATGCTATCTATACATGTGCCTATACCAACTTAGTATAGGTCACTATATGTGGCTACATAAATTGGGTCTGCATCAATGTATGTGCCTATGCCATCTATGTCATTATACCTAGATGTGCAACTCTCAACTCTACCAAGGCTTACCATGCTTGTATATCACCTACACCCATCTTTGATTGTGGTTTCATCCTCTCTATGTGCTTTTATTCACCTTGTTGCCTCCCCTACTAATTTAAATCAGCTCACTTGAGTTGGGGTAGATGGTACATTAGGGTCCTCTAATGAAGTAGGGTCATACAGTTCTAGAGTCTCATCTAGGATGTCATGGAGTACTCCACTCATAAGAGACACCCATTTATCCTCCTTATCATTAACTATGCCTATAAAAACACACCCAGATAAATATTAGATCATTATTATATCTCACAATATCTATCTACCTCTAATCCATATTTCAAAATAAAAATTTAAGCAAATAATTTAATCATCTCTATTATCTATCTGTATCTCAATCACGATGGTCTCACCATCCACACAACCACATAACATAGTATTTCCATATACATGGCCTCTTAACACCTATTATATAGGTTACCTCCTCATGTCAAATCCAAATGTCATGGCTTTAATCTACCTATATTATACCTAAATTACCTCTCTATCCTCCATATCCCCTATAGATTACCTATTAGGTCATTAGGGATGGTGATATTCTCTACTTTCTCTTACTCCTCCTACCTCCATCAATGTCATGTCCTCAATGGTCATAGATCATCTCACTATAGATCTATTTGTGGTATCTCTAGTGCCACTACCCCTGTATCTCTCTCCTCCTACTCTATTTCCTATCATGCTCAACCAATCCATGGTTACTCATGACATGGTCTGAGCATCAACCTCATCACTAGTGGACCTAGTCCCCTCCTCCCCTATGGTTCTCTCACATGCCAAGCCCACTACTTGGGCATTAATATCAATGCCACTATAAGATGTAAGCCTATTTATCCTAAAACTTATGCCATTAGATGTGGTTCTCACTACCAAGTATAGTGTCTAATTACCTATGTCTTCATTGTATCTAGTCCAATTATGAACCAACTCAGCCATGTAATCATTATGTGCTCATATGGATTCCATACTATGTATTCAAATGTCACCATATATAGTACTAGAATGTGGGGAATGGCCCATGCTACTTGGTCCTCTCTCCATCTCCACACTTGAGGCAAATTATCATAGACTACATGGGGTAACCTAACTAGTTGATACATGTTAAACCTCTCATATATCTAAGCCATAAATAATATAATTGATCTTATTTACTTATTCCCTCTAACCAACACCTCATATATATCATATATGAACTAGACCCAGATGACAAATCCAAGATCATATAACATGCCCTCCTCTAGTATCATCTTGTTTAAAGCTACCATAAATAGTGGTACTTTATCATCTGACTTATGACATAGCACTCATTATGTCACAAATCCCATCATATATTTATAAATATATAGAATCTATGATGCATATACATCAAACATACTAACTTACCTACCTACTAATATCATATCCAAGCCTATAGCCCACATGGCTAAGGCTCTCCTCTCCTCTAAGCTATCTGGTATGCCTATAGTCATTAGTGCTCCTATCACTGGTAGCCCTAGGATGGTATGCACATCCTCTAGAGTTATGACTACCTCTACCATATCTAGATCCACCTCCTATATGAATGTATTAATCAATCATTCCCAACATCCAAGGAACATGACAAGTAGATCCATGCTCAAGGGAATCCTACACATGTTAACTATCCCTCTTAGGTATAAAATTACTATCCTAGCTCTATCTCTTATTTTTATATGCTCTAGTCAATTTGGTAGCCAAGACACATCTACCAATCTCTATAGCTAGGGTCATCCCTACAACCAAGAAATAAAAAAAGATGTATTAGCTCTTCTATGTCATGTATAGTCAAAATACATTATTTTTACAAATTTAATTAAAAAATAAGCCTAAATTTCTTTAATTCATTCATTATTACCTATTTTATCTATTCAGTCCTTTTTTCCCATACTTGGTCATTTTGCGCCATTCTATCCTTCTTTCAGCCTCTTATACATAATTTTATATAATTTTGGTTCTTTGGTCAACCTAGTTTGACCAAAATTTCCCTATTTTTAGCTTAGTTGACTTAAAAATCTAAGTCAACACTCTTATCTTACCCTCCCTAGTATTGGGTTGTCATTCTAGACTTCTTAGATCAGTTGGAAAACTATATTAGGTCAACAGTCTACAAATTGTACATGGTCAACACACACCTACTAGGTCAACAGTGTGGATTTTGCCTATTTTTAGCATATTATGTCAACTAGGTCAACTCAATTGTTTTTAGCTACCAACCCCTTGCATTTTCCTAAAAAAGTGCCTTCTAGCAGTTTTCTTCCTAATTACTTCAAACCTATTTTCCTAATTGGTTTTTCCTACCTGTAAAATCTAATTTTTATTCATTTTGACATTTAGAATTGCTAAAAATTACATTTTTCTAAAAATACACTAAATTCAACAAAGTACTCAAAATTGGCTTAAGTTTATAGTTGCATACCTCTAATGTACTTTTTACCACTCTTGGAGCTCCTCCTCATCTAGCCTATCATCTCCTTGTCATCCTAGCTAGTTTGATCTCTAGAGCTCTTTTTCTATCTTTCACAAGTAAAAATAACCAAATGACTTCTCTTTCCCCTATTTAAAAACAATTTACAAAATTCAAATTCTTCAATTATTTTCATGTAGATTCCTATTTTTGCCTATATCTTTAATTATACTCATCCATTTTCAAAACCATCAAATGTATTAGATTCATGATGACGTAGATAATATTTTCCACTATTATATACCTATCTTCTAATTTTTTATATTTTTGGATATTTTTTGCACTAACTTCTATAGGTTTTCCTAATGTTCTTCACATTGGACACCTTCACAT
Source organism: Torreya grandis (assembly GCA_037957365.1). Taxonomy (NCBI): domain Eukaryota; kingdom Viridiplantae; phylum Streptophyta; class Pinopsida; order Cupressales; family Taxaceae; genus Torreya; species Torreya grandis. Next base: position 437,579 of record JARHVA010006346.1, on the reverse strand, counting down.
CTCTTACAATCTACTTCTTTATCTACAACACTAAGGTAAATAAAAGTATGTGTTTTTCAATTTTATCATTTCATTTATCTTATTTGTTTCTTAATGCACTTTACTTGGAATCAACATTATGTGTTATCATGTTCTATTTCCCAAAACACCATCCCATGTTACACTTACATGATACATGATGAAATTCAAGTGGGGAATATGTATAAAAATAATATTTTTAAATTTTATTGATTACTGTCTCTTTGTATCTTGTAAGAACCCATCGAGTCTTAATCTCTCTAAGTGCATGCCTTAAGGGTTGCATTAGGAAAGGGATGGACATACCATTAGTGTTTTTCAATATTGTTATCCCTTTTTCCACTTGACATCTACATAATAATATCCTAAAAACCATTTACCCTAAGATTATTCTTCTCAACCTTGCCTATTCCAATAATTTGTTATGATTTATCCTCCATGTTCTTGACTTGACCCCCTTTCAACTAGTTGATTGTACTAGGTCAACTGGGTCAACCCTATATATTTTTCAGCTTTTGATTACTATATAGGGGAGATTGGGTTAACCCTATACTATTTAGTGTATTTTTAAATTTGAGTTTCATCAACCCTTCAGTCAACCTATCTTAGGACCTATTGAATTATTTCCCAAAAAACATACAGGGTCAATTGGGTCGACCCCGTATAACCAACATATTCGAAAGGATTTAGGAAAATATCCACGTATATATATATATATATATATATATATATATATATATATATATATATATATATATATATATATATATAAAAGTTCATTTCTAACTATTTTTAAGAAAATAAGTGAAGAATAATAAGTGTGAATGAACATCTACTTATTGACCATTCTACTTGAGGAAGAAATCTTAGGGTTCTATAATTTCTTTAGAGATATGGATCTTGTCTTGTGGATAAGTATTTTGGATGCATAGATAGATTATGTAGCCTAGATATGATTTATATTTGTTATTCTTACATACCATAATAATATCTTGAAAATAACCTTGGCCAAGGGAGATATTGAGGCTTGACAGGTTCATCTTCAAAGGTAAGTATTCTTAACTTTATTTCTCCTTTGTAATAGTATATAAATAATCTGGTTATGCTTCTTTCTTCCATGCATTAGGATTCTATATACATTGACATGAGTATATGTATTTTATGAATATTTAGTTTAATTTGTTTTATTTCTAACCCCTACTTTATACCACAATATTTTTTGTGTACTAGATTAGATTTACTTTCCTATTTATTAAAATAGAGTGAACGCTAAACCTAGGACTCTTTTAGGGTTATTGCATGATTGTGTTAGACTATATATTTTGGAACCCTTATTATCATGGTGTATTGTGACAAGTGATCCCATAATAGGGTCTAGAATATACCCATATTGGTCATTCTCCAAATTAACAAATGTATTCCCTATTCAAAAGTGTACGTATGCTCTATCTTCTCTGAGCTAGGATTGATTTATAGACATGATGCATTTTTGATTGCATACATGGAGAACATGATTTTGTAACATGGCCACACTGATATTCACCTACTTGGGGATGAGGTTAAATACAATATGTAATTAACCTCATCATAAAATCAATAAGCAACAATATCATACATATGAGTGAATAAAAATCAATGTATGCTTTGGTAGTCTTGGTAATATAGAATATAATATTGTATTAGTAATATTAGCAATTTTGAATAATGTTTAGGTGTAAGTAATTTTTTTGGATATTTTTTACCTTGGCCTAAAAGTTTATGAGATTTATATAATTTAAAATATTTCATTATCCTAAACCTAACGTAATTTATATTTTTCAATTTAGGCAATCAATGCTCAAGATATGTGCCTTTGAAGTTCTTGCATAAATATATATTAGGTGCTTTTTACTATAATATTCATGTCATTTATATTTTGAACCTTTTATAATTTTGAGCTTGGGATAAAATTTTAAAATGTTGCATGAGAGATATCCATGACCACTAAAATTTGTTGTAATTCAAATAACCCTATCTGGCCAAGATGTCATTGAGTTGGTAAGTATATTTGCCTATGATTTATATATTAATTATGATTTTTTCAAATTTTTGTAATTTTAGCAAAATAAATATTTTTTATGGGATTATGGACACTTTCCTTAAATTTTTTGATGTTACCATAGATATCTTGATGGTATTGTCCAAATTTGGATAGAATAGTCTAATGTATGTGTCTAAAACTAATGGTAACATCTAAACTACCATCCTTTTATGTTTATGAAATTTTAGCTATAAAATTTACTTTTCCATACTCAAATTTAATAACTAACACTTTAGTTTAATCATTTTTATTTGTATAAGGACCTACATATATGATAGTTCTAGCATGGGAGACATTTTTCAACCATGGGAGAGTTAGGTCTAGAAGTGGTCAACTAGGACATGAATGATCAGGTTAGGTTGGGTTATGTAGTATGACTGTGGTGGATTACATATGATATCTACCTTACTTGACTATATATGAGAGGTGGAATACATATACTTTTAATTTATATCTTTTGATAGGGGAGATGATAGATACCTTGAAGGATGTTTATCACATTTTCTAATTTTCAATCATGGGTGAGAGAGCATAGGTTGTTAGGGATGGTATTCATGGTTATATTCAGTGGTCTCATTTTTATTTCACTATTCAGAGAGACACATAGACATATCATAGTAATATGATATGTCTATCTAATATTATTAGAGGTGACATTCCACACCTGTGAAATTTTTTTTGTGTATTGTTAGCTTAATTTCTAGTAGTAGAGAGTGGGAATTTAGTAATTTCATATCACATGTATTATATTATTTGACATATTAAGGAGGAGGTACCATATATTCATGGGATGAGATAGTGTTGGCCATTTTATATTGATACTTTTATATATATATTTTTAAAAATTCATGGTGGTGGTATCAGAGTTGGTACCTTGTTCCACATTTGGGATTATAATCATATTGTAGTAGTGTTACTAGTTAGTAGACCCAAAGCAGGGTAGACCCATATTTAAGAATTTATAAAGTGGTGGGTATGCCCTCATGGTATATTACACACCATGATGGAGTATCATACTATTTTTGATTATTTGACCTCAACTTAAATTACATGGAATCTATATAAGGCATTTGTTAGGTGGCCCAAGGATGGGCATGAAGTATAGAGAATATGGCTTAGCATGTGGTTGGCTGACCACTTTATTGGAGTTTATGAATTTTTATTGTATGATCATGTAATTTTATATTTTGGTATAGATCATGGGGTTCTATTGGATCCATATCCATGGCATTAGATAATTAGCAGTAGGAAGAGGCTCAATGATAAACCAACTCTAACACCTATTAACTAGGCCCAATGGCCCCATGACTAGGTGATGAGATATATATCCTTGTTATTATAGATTTAATAAATTATTTAATATGTAAAAATGCCTATATGTACTTGTGGATAAGGACTTGTTGTCTGTTATTATTTATAGTTACATTTTCCTTGCCTACTACCTTACATGAGACATATGGAGGTGCAAGAGGAGATAGAGGTGATGGGGAACTCATGGGATCATAACCCATAGATGATCTGGACATTAGAGACACATGTATGTAATGCATTTTAATTTATATTTTATTTATATAACATTTTATTTAGTAAAACTAGTTAATTCTAATTTTGTTTTAATTGACTACAGGTAATCAGGAGTGGTATGTTATGGTAGATCATGTGGTGTGGGACCTAACACATATTTTACCCATGGATATAGTTGTATATGGGTTTATATATAGGGTTTTTTATATTTCAAGTTAACATGCACCCTTATTTGATCTTGTATCTATATTAGTGGTCTCAAATCATATCTCATCTATTAAGTATAAGGAGTTATGTATAGATCTTGATAAGTAAGACATATTATAGTGTAGTGTTATAAAGTTTATGAATGTATTAATTTATATGTATGATAAGATATGTCATGAGCATGATGATAAACTATGTTGTCTATGGTATTATTAGGAAATATTACATAAGTTATCTCAATCACATAGGCCCAAGAAGGATCCAAGTACATCTACATTGATATATGCTAGAGGGGTTGATGTAGATAGTCATGATGATTATACACTTAGGGATATGACCCAAAAATATGATGGATGTTTTATATTTTTAAAAAAAAATTGCCTTTTTTATTTATATATATTATGATGTTCACATGATATATCTATCTTCACATAGATGTGTGATTTACTTGCATTTATCTGTTTAATGAATATTTGGATATGATAGGTTTGCATAGTTGTATAAATATTAAAATTTAATGAAATATGAAACTTAGTGATAATCAAGTAATAACTATATGGAATGAAACTTTTTTGGAAATAAAATTGTGAGACTATAATGATCATTTTGTAATGGAACTTCTAGTTTTGTTTATGTCACTATAACTGATGTATCTACAAAAATATCATGTGTATCTATAGGTACAAGTTTAGGTAGCCAAATATGTTGTTTAGGTGCGCCTCCTTCACATGTTCCTCTATCAGTAAACCTATCAACCAATGGTTACTTGATAGGATTAGTGTGAGAGAGATCAGTCTTAGTAGAGGGTATACTACGATAAAGACTTCTACTAGTGGTTATCTACTATGAATATTTATGGACATGTGTTCCTTAAAAGGATAAGCATGGGATGTATATAACCCTCTTTTAATAACATGTATAATGAGTATAAAATATATAAATAGATGTATCATTATAAAATTTAATGAATCCTTGATTTTATTGTTGTGTAATATTTTGTTTGAGATCAAAATAGTCATTATCTTAGTGGTTGTTTATACCATGGTAAGTGTAAAAGAGTTTTCCTTTTAAATTTTAAATATATGTGTTGTATGGTGGTAATTATGAAGAAGATTTATCATCTACCCATCCAATAGAGTATGTGATATATCATATGGTATATCTTGAGACCAATCAAACTAAAGTGGTTGGTTGCCTTTTATTAGAGGTTATTAAAAGTTAGGGTATAACTATAGGAGGTATTTAATAAGTATGTTCTTTTCCTCTATTAAATACATTTATTAATTTTTGTTTGGTATGTACTTATAATTTTGAATAAGGTTTTTTAATTAGTTCATGGCCATTTTTTTGGTTGCTTATTTTTAAATCATTATTTGTACCATGTTTTCCTTTAGGTGAAGAAATAGGATATTTGGTTTTGATATTTGTTATGACACATGCATACTCATGCACATCCTAATATAAAGTTTTTAATGAATAAAATGGCTTGTGATATGCTCATTCTCTAAGTGGAAAAATAAGATTACTACTAAATATAAATTTCACTTCTAAATCTGAGTGGATATAGTTTAAGGGGTATAATATATCCTTATATCTGATAGCATAGTCTTGAATAGACTCATCCTCATTTTGAGTTTATAATTTCAAATGCTCCAATGGTAATTTAGGTCATATATATATATATATAAGATGAGAATACCTCTTCAAGTTTTTTAAATGTTGATAAGGAACCATTTTTTAGGCTATACAACAAATCAATATCTTATTGAGCTCAACTTATTTTTAAATCAAAAGCATCCATATATATACCAATGTTCAAATAAATGTATATATGATTTCGAATGAGTATCAAAATCCCTATGACCATTAAAGGAATAGAACATAGGCATGATAAATTTTGAATTATAAAAATATTTAAAAATATTTTCATCAAGAGTTTGATCCTCTAATATATTATATTCAAATTTAGCATTATGAGAATAAAATTTCAACTTGAGTCTATTCACTTGTTATTGAATATCTTCCATGGTGGTCATGATGGATAGCATATCATAAGGAGACATTGGTAAATAGGTCAAATATTTGCTTAGTAGTTGTAAACTACCATGAATATGAAACACATGGATGATATATTATTTAACACCCTCTAAAATATGATCATCACATGGTTTTTAAATATTAGGTAAAGATAACTAATGCATAAAGATTCAATTATATATTTTTTAATACCACAAAGGTTGATATCCTTATCATTTAAATGTGCTACATTAGTTGAAATTTTATGACATACAAAAGTAATAGGAAAAATAACTTCACTTGTAAATACATGCTCATTTTAAGTATAAAATGTGGACAAGGGATAAAAAGAAACATTTTTTAATTAATTTGCAATAGTAAAAGAGGGAAAGATGTAACTTTCACTTTCACTTGTACTTTCCAAAGAAGGGAGATAAAAATCAATGTTGCTTTCTACTTTTGGTATATCATTATCATGTGAGAAAGAGAAATTTAATGTAAACTTTTCCTTATTATTATTAAATATATTTTTGATTTTATTTAAGTTATATTCCTTGAGTTTGGAAATAGATGAATCAAATATACTTGGCATTTTAACTATATCTCCAAACAATTACTTTCTTGGAACTTTCACATATATTTTCATTTTTCCTTTCAAATAAGATGTGATAATAAGTAGTGCATGCATGTTGATAATTATAATTTAGATAATGAGAATTAGTTTCATTAATTTCATTTGAATGATCTAGAGGAGGAAAAATATTTTCAACATTAGCATCACTTTCAAATTAAGAGACACGTTTATATTTTTCAACATTGGCATTATTGTAAATAAAAGAGGACCATTCATTTTTTTAGCATTGGAATATTTTTTAAAATACGGCACACATTCAACTATTTTAAAATTTGCATCATTGGAAATAGAAGGAAAACATTCAATTTTTGGTTCATCTAAAGAATTTCAACATCATGAGTGTTAATTTCTTGCATATCCATTATATCTTCATTATGTGAAGAACTAAAAAATATATAATTTTTAATTTTTTGTTAATTTTATCATTGGAAATAGAAGACATATGATAATTGGGATCCTCATACTCACATTCAAAAGGAATAGAACCACACTCATAACCATATGAAATAATTCTATAATTATAAACATGTTCATTTATACTTACATTTTCATCATTAGTTATTTGAGTCTACTTTTGATATGATATGAAATCATGATACACAATACATTTATCATAAGTTACATTTAAAAAAATCTCCAATAGATGGTACTTTCTATGGTTTTTAAAGAGATAATCCATAAGGATTCTAATTTTGTGTAAAATAAAAAATAATACAAGTATAATGAATTTAAAAAATGTATGAATAATCATTCACTAAGATATTCTCATGTAAGAGATTAGATCTAAAAAATAAATACAAGAATCTAAAAAACCACTTTTTGTAGGAGATAAAAAAACACTACTTGCAAACTAGGATCTAGTTAAAAATACAATGGATGGGTTCAACAAAATATTTTGTGATATTTGGGTTTTATACATAAACACACTAATAAAATAAAACTATTTGATTTCAATATGATAATATTCATAATTTGGAAGTATTTACACATGCAATAAATATAGTAAAATGCTAGGAAATCAAGGGATAAAGAGATAATATCTTATTTCATGTTCTATTTTAGACTCTGGAGGTGATATGGAATTATCTCATGATAGTGAATAGGATATGGGATCTATTCACTCTGTGATTTGAATATTTTTTCCTCTTGGATGCTTGCATTTGGTTTTAGACACTATTGTTGATGTAGATGTCTAGGTTTTCCATAAGTGTCTAGTCGCATGTATATTTGTTTTATCCTTCAGAATGCATGAGAATGTGCACCAAGTATACAGCATAAGTGAAATTATGTATCTCTTAACCTTTACCTTATAAAACTTTTTAAAAAAGGGTGTATCATGTGAATCAAGATAATCTTAACAATCCCAACTATTGTTAAGTTTTACCTACATATCCATATACTCTAAAGAGGGTCTTAGACTTGCATGGAGTTTTCCCTCATAGGTATGTGTGAGAAATTTTGATCATGAAACTATATGCTATTTATCCTATTAAAACCCTTTATACAAGAAATTCAAGAATAAATTGACTTTTTGAATGCTTCTAACTCTTAGTTCTAGTAATATAATGTAATTCAATAACTTGGAATATAAATTATTTTATAATTTATAAAATTGATTTGTAATACTTGGTGATATGAAATAAAACCATATTTTTTTATATATAAGGATCTCTTAATTTTGAATCAGTACCTAGTGGCACATGAAAATTTATTAATATAATAAACATATCAGATTAAAAAATGGTCAAATATGAAAAATACAAAAAAAACTTCAAAAGATAAGTCTAGGCACTTGCATCATGGTTTGACACCTAATTATGGGATTAGTGAATCAGGTACTATTTATCATTCATGATATTTTGAATATTACATATTTATAACTCATGGGATTGATTAGTTATATATAAAAGTAGAGACTTGATCACTCTAAGCTCTTCAAAAAAAACTTCGACATAGTCAATTACATTATCCAAGTGGTTTAGTGAGGGGGGAAATATTCCTTAATATATTATCAAGTTAATATGATCATGGGTATAGTGACACTTTATGGCATAGTCACCTCCCCTATACCACTTGAGAGACTATTCTTTTCTCTAGCTAGGAAATGAATAGGATGAAAAAAAATCATTTTTATGCTTGGCATGATGTAAGCATTCTCAATAAATGAAACATGCATATGGGTGTAATCTCTCCTTGATTTTCACCTTTATAAATTAAAAATTCATATATTTTTTCATATATGGGCATTAACTACTACATGTTTTATTTTAGGTTCAATAATAAAATAGCTATCATGAAAGGCATAAATTATAAAACAAAAGACAAAGTATGTCATGAACACCTAGGTTACAGTTATTTCCTTACCCTAAAAATTTAATTACTATAATAGGGGGAGGTGGGTAATGTAGACACCAAAAATTGGTACAAGTCTATCCTTTGTCATTTATTTCAACTTTGTATGCATAGAGTACTAATAGAAAACAAGGCATGTATTGACTCATTTTATTTGAGTCATTCTATATTTATAATGGGTGAGTTTTATATTAGTCATTTGTATTTAAACTTTGTCATGGTGATCCCCAAAATTAGTATTTTTTCCTTATGGACAAGTCCATAGTAACTAGATGGGGCAACCTAAAACCTTGTACACTTGGTTTAGACTTATCTAGGCATACTTTTATAATTCTTTCAGGGGTATGTTTCATTTTATTCTTATTTTTTATTAGTGTGTCTTATCTTGGGTAAATTTTTACGTTACAATAGTTCAAAAATTTTAAATCAAAACATATATAAATGCAAGGTTCCTCTCAAGAATTGAGGATGATAACTTCACTCTCAAAATCTATTCAAATATTTCATGTTCTATCTATATGTCTATCTAAGAAATATTTAAGGCATGTGCCAAGGGTAAAAAATGATAAATAATATATATTTGAATTTATCATTCCACACCCACACACACACATAAAAGTGGGAAAACTACATTTGAGTTTGAGCCCTCTTTAAATTATGGGAATCTAGTGCAACATTTTTTAATTAAGTAAATATTGACCAAGGTTATTCAACTCAAGCCCCTTACCTTATTCCCATTTCCCATTTTATTCCAATTTAGTTTGTGTTTAATAAGGTAGGTTTTGACCATTTTAGGTAATTTTGTGAACTTATGCATGTGTAGGTAGTGAAATAATAAATTTTGCCATGCTTAATAAGGATAGGTCCATAACAAAAATATCAAGTATATTATACCTCTGTCCTCCACTACATTCATGTATATAGTTATTTTTTTGTTATTATTCTAAATTTTCACCTTTAAATCTCTAATTTATTTGGTTTTTTCATTTATAGTTTGTCACAATCACCTAGGACAAGTATGTGGTCAATGGATTTGGGCACACTACACCATCATACACTTACAAAAGACCTATCCAAATTCCATTTTTAATTATGTGCCTCATAGTGAGCTTGCACATTCATATTTTATTCTAATTTTAATAGTCAAATAGATATAATAGTCAACATATATTAGTGTATAAGATAAGTATTATTCCTTCTTGGTGCTTTCCCAAAATAATAGTTTTTATATTTAGCATCTTTATCAAAATTAGTATAGTTTAATATTATGTATCTTTATCATTATAATATTTTAAGTTTTGATCCTAAGTAATACACTTAAAACATATAAAAATTCACATATTTAATTTTTTGTCAAAAATAAGGTAAAAAAATGATATGTGAACTCATACCCTAGTCTACTAGCCTACCACACTCTAGTGGACTTTGAATTTATCATAATGCCAATAGTGTATTTTTAGTTGATTCTTTCAATAAGAAAGGTTAATCCTCCATCCTATACATACCATGTGAATTTTTCTATGTAAACTAAGGCTCAAGGATAATAAATATATGTAAATGTTGTTGGAATGATCTACATCTATCCATACAATGGGTATAACACCTGTGCTAAACATGATACAATTCCCTAGGCCTATGGATATATGCCAGTGTCATATTTAAAGGTAACATATTTGGTTGGGAATTATAATCAATGGTCTTAAGAAAAAGTATAAAAAAATAATATTACATATGTTGAATGTTATTTTATAATGAGTACTTGTTCTATGGTTTTCACAAAATCACTTAGTTAAACACGATGATTGACTATCTATGGTAGGGGATTGTTATTATGATTGTTTATTCTCTAAATATTTCTTACAAGGATTAAACTCCTAGTATTAATGTTTAAAGGTTTTATGAAATATAAAATAAGGCCCTATTATATATCTTATTATTAACTTTGGTGTTTCCTAGATAAATGTGGTTGACATCTTGGGAGGAAGAAAACTCTAGGGATTAAAAAATCTAGTGAAATGATATGTTATAATACTAGAATAGTCATCAAGTACATGCTGAAGAAGGGGATAAATATTAGCTACATCCATTAGAATAAAATTATATACTAGATCCATGTTATATCTATCAAAATAAACTTAATAACAATTGTCATTAGATTTTAGCAACCCAAAATAAGGAGAAACATACATTTATTTCACATTAATAAGAAAATTTAAAGCGTTAATCTTAGTGGAACAAGAAAGATTAACCATATTAATTATAGAGGTAAATTAGGCTTTCTCATAATATTTTTAAAGGGAATATTGGTAATATAAGACTTATGTATCTATTTTTAAGTCATAACAAAACAAATAAGGGTCATGTAACATGCAAACCTCATCATAGCTAGGAGTTCTAAGATCTAAATTAAGGAATTCAACCACAATTTCACTATAATGTGGTATATTAGTAATAGGTTTCTTGGTAATAATCATGGTAGTAGTTATTTATTCATTTGGACTTTGTGATAATGGGGTTGCAAAGTAAGCAGTGTATTTGGTCTAAGATGATCAAGGCAAAAATCCTCTTTTTCTCTATAGAATACTATAAATAAAATACCAAACTAGAGCCTACATACACAAAAATATAATGATGTAACCAAGGGATGTAAATAGTTATGGATCTAGTAGGTGGTGATCCACACTCACTAGTGAAGGTATAGGTTTCAAAAGCTTATGCTTGAGATATTGGATATGGATTCCAACTAGATCCCAAAATAGAATTGAAGGTGTAAATCAAAGGTTGTGATAGGGGTATCAAGGATATAATAAGGAAACCATATATAAGGATATAGATAATAAAGGTAACCTAGATATAAGATGGTAAATAAGCAAGGTATAAATTCCAAATGTCTGAATTTAGTTACAATCTAGGAAAATTCATCCTAGATAATAATTGAAATGGCAAGCCTAAGCACCCTATATCATTCTAGTTTCAGTATAAAGGTAACCTAGGCAAGGACAAAAATGTACATAATAATATAATAATATAATATATATATATATATATATATAATATTTGAATAAAAAGAAATAAAAAATGGATAAATATACTTTGAATTGACTTTCAGCACATCAATCTTCTCCTTGCCTCTATTGGTAATTTTCAAGATATGTTATAGGTAAATAGATAAACTGGAAAAGTTTAAGATATAAATATACTTAGTTATGGGTTCCAAATACTAAGGGTTGCATCCTTACTTCAACTTCATACTATTTAACTTCAATGACCTTGAGCAAGACTTAACCTCCATAATAATAAGCCTCTATCCACTGATTCTCCTAAAACTTAAGGGTATAAATTTGAGTAAAATCATAGAATATGACTATTGTATGAATTTGGGAATGAAATTTTTACACACACACACACACATGAGACCTCCTACCCTAATCTACTAGCCTAATACACCTTAATGGATTTTGCCTCTATCATGAAGGAAACTATGGATTTTGAGCTTCAAATATTACAAGGGGTGTGCCAAAATATCAACACATATTTTAATATGATTTAACTTTTAATATTTTCTTTATTTTCATTTTTATTAATTTATGTAATGATTTTATGGATTTTGACTATTTTTAATTTTTCTATTTCATTCCTCCATATATATTTGAAAGACCAAAAATAAATGCCTAAGATGACTAAAACAAGAGAGCTTACCCTTAACCAATAAATAGGAGAACCTAGAGACTAAGACACTTATATATTCATATATTTGTAACTTACAAAAGAGAATAGTATTGGAACTAACCTTGGTGCTCCAAAAAGGAAATGTAAAATAAAGGTGCACATAAAATAATTGATTTTCCCAAGTAGAAAAATATGTAAAAGAGGATGATACAATGATAAAAAAATCTTTATAATGCATCATAAGTAAGGATAAAATATGGATGAGAACATGTAGATAGATTGTAATAGTTTTTCTATGAGAGAATATAATTGACTCTAAGTGATAAAATGCCACTCTATACCATTTAATTATATTTATAATAAAACACCTAGATATGGTTAGGAGTGGGAGTAGGATATGGTGAGAATGGGCATTTGTGAGGAAATCTAAGTTCTATTCTCTTGGGGGGAAATAAATAGGTTAAAGATATGAATCATAAAAAGTATAGTAATAATATTTCAAAACCAAAAGGGTGAAACAATGATAAAAGACACAAAGGAACTACAAGGGAAGAAATGGATAAACAAACACAAGAGGTAAATATTGTAAAAGGTACAAAAGAACCATAAAGTAAGTAATGGCTAAATAAAATGAAGTGTAAATAATGGTTAAATAGAACCCAAAGGAAAAAAGAAAAGCATGGGAATCTATGAGGATGGTTTGGTTGACTCTTTAAGGTTACATGATTTATCTCATGAACTAAAAAACCAAGAGGTGTAAAAACGAATACATACCAACTAACCAATGACATATGTTAAATATGATTATAAGAGACCCAAAGGTGTATATATATAATAGTGAAACTGTAACATAAAAGGATATAATAAAACTTTCATGAAATGGTTAGAATAAATAATAAATACTATGCATAACAACAAGGAACATACCTTCACCCATTAATGGGTCATTAGTACGTTCAAGTAAAAGATTAAGAAAGGACAAGTCTACTTGGATCCCTCCACCACTGGGGTGTTTAAATTAAATTTTGATGGCTCCTCTCAAGGAAATATGGGTGATTCTAGTTAATTTTTTATTTGAAGGGATTTTAGTGGTTCCTTGATTAGGATGATTTACAAAAAACTGTTGGATGGAACAAACAATAAAGTTGAAGATCTAGCTTTGTCTATTAGGATTGATCTTGCAATCCATTATAAAATTGAAAAACTTATAATTAAAGGTGAATATCAAATCCTAATTTATACATTTAAGAAAAATATAAAAAAATATTATAATTTAAAAAAATATTTTGTCCAATGTATGGGCTATCTTGGATAATTTTGCATCCCTAGATTGCAAGCACTATTACAGAGAGGCCAACTCAACTATAGATTTCCTTGCCAATTGTGAGATTCACCAAAGAGAATAATTTTAGGTGGATAACCTTATATTTACTTGGGAAGACTTTCCAAATATAGTTTCCATTGATCTAGGTTTTAAAATAATAGTAATCATAATATCAAAACTAATCCTTTTTTAATCCATTATAATAATCAATTGGTTTTTATTATTATTTATTATGGTTTATTTTAACCATAATTATCCTCATCACTTCCATAAAATATTTGGAGACATTATTATTTCATGATGTCCTCAATAATGTTAAAAAGGATGGTGATATATTGAATTTATGGCAAAATTTTTGATTTGATTTGATATCATCGGGTGGAAGCTAACTATTTACACTTATGCAGTTTTTTGGTTATCATGGATGCCTAGTGTTCAGCATGGAGATAGAGGTTGATTTAGAACTTACAAATTTTATCATTTTTGGTATCAAATCAATTCAAGAAATGGAATTTGAGGGTGACATCTCTTGGGATAAACTCAAACACATTTTTTGGGTTCCCTCAAAAATATTTTCCAGGCCATATTAGTTATTTTGGGCAAGGATTATATGGCTTATGCATGCATAATAGGGTTAACTCTGAAATAGTTGCCATGTCTTCAATAAACATCATGGTGATAATGGTGGATTACAATGTGGTTTATAAAGTGGTAGAGCATTTTGTTTGTCCATATCATAATCCTAGTCTTATGGAGGTGATAGGCAGTGATGAGTTGGGTCCCTTTCCCAAACTGCCTTTTTATAATTTAGATTGTTAGGAAATAGTCTTAACACATAAAAATAAATAAAATATATTTTTAGGATGCATAAACCACGTATTTATTTTACACAAGGATATTTAGGAGCTATTAATTATTAGTAGTTAAAAATAACTACCCTATTATTAGATTTATATTACTATATATTGTAATGTATTCAAGTAAATAAAATGTGAAGTTGATTGACCCCAATTATTATTTTAGAGCCTTAAAAAATTCTGTTAATAGGGTAATTTTCAATATTTTGTATTAAATTAGGCCATCCTAAACCTCTTTATACCCTCCATTTGATTGTTGTTGCATCAAAGTGGTTCATGCAAATGCTACGCAGTGCATACCACTTGTAGTAGTAATTACTTTTCTTGTCCACATTAATTACATGTCAAAAAATTACAACTAAAAACCACATGAAAATTGGTTGACATTATCCATGTACCTGCATATTCTCTTTTTACTTCATTTTTTCCATTCTATTAACTGTTTTCACACTATTATGTCTGCTATTTGCATACTAAAAATTTGAAAAATAAAAGAAATATATATTTTTAGTTTACTATGTGAATATATATATATATATATATATATATATGTATGTATATGTATGTATATATATATGTATATATATACATATATATAGATATATATAGATATATATATATATATATATACATAGATATATATATATGTGTGTGTGTGTGTGTATATGTATATATATATGTATATATATGTATATATATACATATATATACGTATATATATATATATATACATATATATATATATATACGTATATATATATATATATATATATATATATATATGTATGTATATATATGTATATATACATATATATACATACATATATATATATATATATATATATATATATATATACATACACATATATATACATACACACACACACACACACGCACACACATATATATATATATCTATGTATATATATATATATATGTATGTATATATATATATATGTGTATGTGTGTTTATATATATATATATATATATATATCATTTGTTTGATATTTGAATGTATAAGGAGGTTTTTCTATGTGTATGTATCTGTATTAGATCTCCAAGGGTATAAAATAATTTTTACATAAGGGTTTCAACATGGGCGTAACATAAGGATTTATGATTGGTAATACAAATTTATTTAGTTAAGGATTTTGGCTATTAATCTAAAAAATTGAATTTAAGTATTTAACATATATATTAGATTTGCAAGCTCAAACCCATCATTATCAACTCTAACCCTTGACACAAACTGAGAAAAAGTCAAACATATTGACATTATTTGGCATAATATATTTGGATTGGCTTCAAATATTATAGACCAAGGATATATATTGATTCAATATTGCATTCCTCCTAAGCACATACCAAATCACTTACTCCATGATTCACCATCCAACTGTAAACTCCACATCGAGTACATAGTCCACTCCCGTTAGCATCAAAGATATGCATTGATTGATTTGGTTTGTTTGCTCTACATAATTTTCCATTCCATTCTCACAGTACCTTCCTCAGCACTGCCATCAATCTTTGCATGGTAGATAATGATAATAATAGAGCTTTGTTATTTTTTCAGGGTTTCATTTATATATTTTTGTTTATTCTTTAATTATTATGTTTTTCATTTCATTTTTTGTTAGTTTAGATTTTTATGTTAATACGTGGATTTAATTTTATTTAACTTAGTTTTGTATTTTTTAATTTCTTTTTATTATATATTTTTGTCTTTGGTTTTGAATTTATTGCATAAAATTTGTTTTGTATTATGTATTTAGATTTTAGGTTTAAGTTTTTTTTTAATATTTCAATTTAGTTTTGTTTTGTTAATATTAAGTCTAAATTATGTTTATAAAGTTAATTGATGTTGGGTTTTTTATTTTTGTTATATATTTGGTGTTTGAGTATATCCCAATGATCTAGCACACTAGCCCTTTCACACAAGATTGTAGTCTTGTGCACTCACTCGAAGCGCATAGCTAGAGACCAGTTCCCATAGGGTTTGTTACATAATTTTATTAAATTAGTCATATTCTTCCCTTAATAAATAACTAAATAATGATATATAAAATCATAGGTAAAATACCTTGATTATAAGATTACCAAGCTCAGCTACCATGATTACTCTGACTACTACCATTTCTAGTTAAAGTTGTTGCCTTAGAAATAGAAAAGGATAAATTAGATTTCATAGTAAGTTTTGCTCATTATGACCAAATCAATATAACACATTTATTCATCATGAGCATGAAGTTATATAATATACAAAACTCATATATTAAGCATAAATATCCGTTAGGTAACAATCCCCCTATAACATTTTATAATAGGGGTATTTATACTTGTTTATCCTTGACCAAGTTTTTATAGTAGTAATGATAAGATTAATTATCCAATAAAATCTAAATACACTAAGAGTCATGAAACTCAATCAACTAACTTCTCATAAGGACCTAGGCCTTTATGCCCCCTATATACTCATGTTATGCTAGATCCTTGCTTCCATGTGTTTCTCTATTTATGGGCCGATGTAAAACTTATGATGAATAAGGTCAGGATGACCCTTATGAACTATTCATTAATCACTTCCACTTCCCATGTTTTCCCCTAGTATTTTGGTATCATTCATAATCCTATGATTTTAGGTTCCTCATGACCAATTCTCTTTTGATTGGGTCCTCTCTCACTAGTGCTTCTACACTTTTGTCCTCTTATTCCCTATAGGTTCCATGCCATGGTGATTTTGTGCCTGACAAGTTATACACTATAGACTTTTCATGATATGGTCCTTCCACATCATGTAATTTCCATGCCAAAATGGATAAACACTTAGCCACAATTTTGGGCCAACATCACCCATACTATGTTCTTAGTCCATCTTAGACTAAGTCATGATAGTAGCCTCTATCAAAAACTTAGGGCCCATTTTCTATATCTCCATCTTGACATTATCCCAATGAGATAACACATTAAGTAGCTTGGATTTATTTATTTGATGGCCTCCTTGGACCTTTTCATCTCCTTAGGTTTGATAAACATTTTATTGGCCTTCTTGACCAGTTTGTCTAGGGATATGATGGCATCCTTATGGAAATATTCATGTTTTGAGACTTTCTTAACAACCTATCCGTAGATGGTTATAAAAATTACATTCATTTTTTGATGATGAGTATTGATGGTTTCCTCCATCATATCCACATATTTGAATGCCTTAACATGATCAGTACAATCACTTATTAAGAGTGAAGCATCATCCATCTACTACCTCTATGATTCTTCATCTCGGAGTCAAGCCTCCAATATCTTATTAGGGAATACCAACAACTCAAAAATTCCATCCAAACTAGGGATGACTTACCTAACCCCCTCTACATCACACTTGTATACTTTTATTACTTTGGTGAATTATTCTACTAGCTCTAATCTCTCATCTTTCAATGTAGGTTACTCCATGTATTTTTTAATAGTAGGTTCACCAAAGTATTTACTTGCCTATGGCATCCCCATTTAGAGGTACATCATTCACCATCACCAAGTCTTATTCCAAAATTATTTTATAGATGTTCAATGTTCTAACTTTTACCTTTATGGCCTCTTTGACCTATTGCTTTAGAGTATCCACTTCCTCGATGAGTACCTATTTGGTAGAAATGTCCTTATTATACATGTCCACTATTTGGGCATGTTTCTTCTTATCAGTGCATGCATGAAAATATAATAAAATGTTTTGGTGCATAACCTTTATGGTCAACTTCAAAAAATGTTGTACTCACTAAAAGAGGGGGATATTTTAGGGATATACCCATAATAGCTTAGGTAGTGTAGGAGCATTAGGTCCTAATGAGAGGCTATCTTGGAGGATCTCAAACTCTTGCTCATCATTACACATATCCAATAGTAAAAACACCTATTTATTTATCTCTAAGGTTTTATCCCAAGAAATGAAGTGTGGCCATAAAAATAACATCTTATTAAGGATGCTAAACTGATAACATTCATGTATATTGGTAGATGCATCATCACTGTGATCTTTCATAAAATCATTTAGTTCCATCCCTTTGGTAGGGTCACACTCTAATTAAAACTCTACATTGGTAGCCATAGAAGTGATACCAATGGCCATTTCACTCCTTTTTTCTTCCTCATAATCCCCCTCTTCACCATAAAGTTGCTTTGTATCAAAAAATGAGTCATCAAAGATGGCATCCTCCTCCCATAATATGAGGGAAATCTTCTTTGTGTCAAAATATAATGCTTGTATCTTTATTATAGGTATTTCTTATTTAGGTACTTACTCTATGGTTTTATACTATGCAACTCTTGAAGATGATTTTGGGTGATATGGTTGTGATGTTTGAAGGGGTAAGGTCAAAGTGGGATAAATGTGTGAAGGATAAGGTGGAGGTGGAGGGACTTGTGATGGTGGTGACTTTGGTGGAGATGGTCAAGGAGGTGAAGGGCATGGTGGAGATGGGTGTGGTAGAAAAAGGCTAGGTGGAGATGGGTATGATAGAGAAAGGTGAGGTAGATATGGGTGTGGTAGAAAAGGGTGAGGTGGAGATGGGTGTGAAGGGAGAGGTGGAGATGGGTGAAAAGATGAGGGGCATATTTATGGATCCTTGGCAGTCTTTTACTTCTTTGATGGTACCTATTGACCACTTGCACTAGCATCATGCTCAGGCCTATTTTTCTTCTTTAATGGTGGTGCTGATGGAAGATTTTTCTTTGGGTTTCCACCCTATACATCCTTTTAGGGGTGAAAATTATATAACAAGTTGTGCACTTATTCTCCCACCATTATGTTCTTGACCTTTATATCCATCAAGTATATCTACCTCTTTTCTTAGTAAGCCTTATTACCTAGTAGGAAAACATTTTTTGGAGGGTATGAATTTCCAATTATATCTTCTTAGCCTCTAGGGTAATGTGTTGTGCATAATATATCTAATTAAAGGAGTCAATGAAGTACCAAATAAATAATTCATACTATAACTTTAGCCATGCATAAAGTTATTCAAAAGGGATCATCCTTATTTATGTGAGGGAGAAGTGTTGCTTCACTATAAACTAAGGTTATTAAGCATATAAAGGGGGGAATTCCTTTGGGATGCACCACTCATTACCAAATGCCTCCTTCATGTTATTGAAAAAATACCTCATCTTTAGTTTTTAGGAGGGGGTGTTGTGTTGAGGGCATGTGAATGACTTGTAGTTCTCAATAGGGGTCTTGTGCATGGGTGGGTATGTCCACTTTATAACTACTAAGTTGTAGTCTGGTATGTTTATCTCATAAAAAACAATAAGAGAATAAAAACTCCCCATGGAAACCTATGTTTGGGAACCATTAGGTATTCTCCACATCTTAGATAATATTATAGCTAATATACATAACCCAATTATATTTAAAGCCTTGGGTGACTTGGTAGGCAATGAAAATGTATACCATGTCAACCTCCTTTCACTAATCATTCCCATTAATCTTGGTCATGATGATTTTCATCAAAAACTAAAGATTATGATCCTATAGGTTCTTTATGTGCATGGCATGACCCTAATTTTAGTACATCAACACCATGGTAGTATTTTAGACCTCCTCAATGTTTGATAGGCCATCAAACACATCTAACCCTAAAAATTGTAGTCTTAAGACCTTGATTATCCTCTTAGGCATGATCTTCATAATATTCTTAGCAAAGTAGATATAGTCCTCATAGAAACATTAAAGAAGGAACTAAACCAACTCCATGGATTTTCTAAAGTATGGTAAATTGAAGAGTTAGAATAACCCTATAGAATTTAACACATTGAAGATTTTAATATCAAACACCACTTGGTTTATGGTGTTTTGGTGCTCAACTCGATATTCATTCTAAATTTTAACTTTGATTCTAGGGTCTTTATGGTTATGGTTAAAGATTGTGTAAGTGTAGACTATGGAGACCCAGTTATCCATGTACAAAATCAATACTAGATACTACATTTCCTCAATCAATAGAGGTGGGGTGGGGATGATTGAGTATTCTTTACTTGTCATTTCATGCTTACTTCCTCTTTCTATATGCACTAAAATTTATCTTCTAGAATCTCTTCCCTAATGAAAACTATGTCTCCTCCTCATACCTCCTCTTGCTCTAGTATTGTAGGTAATGGTTCAATTCTTAAGGCCTTTTTCTTATGGTGCATCACCCTCCAAGGACCCTGAAGGTTGCTGATTTCCTTAATACCTATCTTAACTCATTAAAATTTCATATTATGGCTTTGGATTTGATCATTTTATTTTCTCTCAAATTTGGTATTGGCTCGGTTCTTAGCTCTTTAGTTTTGTTAATATCAATTAAATGTAAAGGTAAAGCTTAAAAATAAGTTAACTTTCCCATTTATAGGCTCAATTAGGGTTCACAGTCATTACTACTTTCCCTATACCCATCATTTCATGTCATTAATGTATATCTTTAATGGTCACCACTGTTCGATCATTACTTTTGGTATTACATGCATTTAAAAGTATTGTCATGTCATGTTGTTGGTACATTCTTCACCATTACTATACTTTTTCACATTAGTGGCACATCCTATCTTATGCCTTGCTTTGAAGTGGATGATAGTTGTCTTTGAAAATTAAAACTAATAGTGGGAATACCTTATCCTTATGCTATGTATTTTGCATGCTTAAAATACCTTACATGCCCTAGGATCCTTGTGCACCATTAATACCTTGCATTCCTAGGTACTGTTCATGCCTATGTAATTCATACACCTAAAAAACTTGTGCTCCTATATTTAAATTGAGATTTCATATCTCTTACCCCACACTAAAATTGAGTCATGGTCCTTTATAAAAAGATAAATATGAAAAGACAAATATATTAATAAGTGATTATGTACAAAAACTATAGTGATTTTATTGAAAATAGGAAATCCTAAACTAATGGAAAAATCATTATTATGTTACAATATTGAGATTATTCAAAAGTGAAATACGGTCTGAGCTAGATTCCATTATAATGCCCAAGAAGCATACTAATCTCTCACCTAAGAGACCTAGGTTCATGTCATAATAATGGAACCAAAGTATTGGGGTTTATATTTTTATTATATCTTTAGCACTAAAGGCTATCCTAATGAGCTAACATGCTATCCCTTTCATATAAGACTATAGTCTTGTGCACTTACCTAAAGCATGCAACTAGAGATCAGTTCTCATAAGTTTTGTTACACAATTTTATTAACTTAGTCATATTATTTCCTTACTATGTAACTAAATATACACTATATAAAATCATTTGTAAACTACCTTGATTCTAGGATTACTTGGCTTAGTCACCATGATTACTCAGACTACTACCATTCTAGTTAAAGTTATTACATTAGAAATACAATAAGATAAATTATATTTCATATTAAGTTTTTCTCATTATGAAAAAATCAATATAACACATTTATTCATCATAAAAATGAAGTTATATAATATACAAAACTCATATATTAATCATAAACATCTATTAGGTAACAATCCCCCCATAGCATTTTACAATAGGGGAATTTATAACTGTTTATCCTTGACCAAGTTTTTACAGTAGTAATGATAGGAATAAGTATTCAACAAACTCTCAATAGACTGAGAGTCATGGAACTAAATAAACTAACTTATCCTAAGGACTCAAGCCTTTGTGCCCCCTATATACTCATGTTATGTTAGATCCTTACTTCCATGTGTTTCTCTCTTTATAGGTTGGTGTAAAAATTCTAATGAATAAGGTCTAGGTGACCCTTAGGAACCATTCCTTAACCAATCCCACTTCCCATGCACTACCCTAGTCTTCCAATACCATTTCAAGTCTTATGCTCTTAGGTTCCTCATGAACAATTCTCCTTTGACTTGGTCTTCTCACACTGGTGCTTCTATGCTTTTGTCCTCTTATGCCCTTTAGGTTCTACATCATGGTGCTTCTACACCTAACAAGTTCCATGCCATAGATCTTATATGTTATGTTCCTTTATCACTGTATTTATTCCATTGCAAAATGCATAAATATTTAGCTAAAATTTGGGGCCAATAATTGAGTATTTTATGAAGCCTGTAGTTTTGGTGTATTTTTTAGTCTTTAAGTCTATTTTTATGTTTAAATTTAGGTTTTATTAAGTCATGTTTTTTAAATTTTATTTAAATATTTATTATATTTTAAGTAATCATGGTAATTTTATTTTGTTTTAGATTTAACTTTTTATTTTAGGATTATAAGTGTTTTGTCAGACTTTTTTGTCGTAAGTCTAATATTGTCATTTGTGTGTATCATAAATATAGTTTCTTTTGTGTTGTTTTTACTATTATTATCAAATTAAATGTATTATCTAAAGTTTAGAGTCACCTTTATTTTTTTAGTCAAGACCATTCTAAATTTCAAGATTCAAATAAGCCTAAAAAGGCATTTTTCAATAAAATGATATTGTTTGTAATCAAATGCATTATAAATTGAAACCAACATTCAAATTTCTTGCCTTATGTTAGAAAATAGGGGTGAATGTTAGGAAATATTCCTAACATGTAAAAATAAACAAAATATATTTTTAGGATGTGTAAATCACATAGTGATTTTTCACAAGGATTTTTAGGAGGTAGTAGTCATTAGTGATTAAAAAAATTACCATGTTATTAGATTTATATTCCTATATATTTTAATGTATTAGATTAAATAAAATTTGAATATGATTGACCCTAATTATTATTTATGAGCCTTTATCTCTTCCCCCACAAGAGGCATTTTTAATATAGATGGTGTTGGTTTGATTCTAGTATCAACTTTCATAGCTTTGGATATGCACTTCTTGGTATTAGTAGGCTTCATGGAGGAAATTCAAAAAATAATTTTTGATAATGATGCTATAGAGGGAAAACTTTAGAAATTGCCTCCATTGGTGTAGCTCAAAAATCCAATTCCAAAATTATCTCACTGAAAAGTGACTCATCACAATAAAACCTGGGTGGATGTAGTGAAACTATTGGTAAAATTGGTGATTTACAAGTTAGTTGTTGCTCATACCTAGCTATAAGGGCCACCTCAACAGGTATTCATGATGTCAATGAATGGTCATATATCAAGTAATCAATTTGTATATTGATGGTCAATGTTAATCTCAAACTTTGGGGTTCTAAGAAAATATTGTTGGGGTGCTCTTCTTCTATGGCTATTCTTAGTGACAAGGTCATCATTCTGTACGATAAAGAAGATAAGGTTATTTTAGTTTAAACATTATGGAGATGTTTTATTTTTTGATAATATTTATAAAAATTAAGCCTTTGTCTTTCTGGTTAGTATCTTGACCCTTCAAGGGTTTTTTCATGTTTTTTGTTCATTGGGTATCAGTATTTGGCTAATTTTTGACATTCTAGCTTGTCTGGCCATGCCCTAGTAAAATATAAACAACTATGTTAAGTTATGTTTTCTGTTAGTTTTTATGAGACTTTATATAAATTCAAGGGACCTATTTAAACCCTAGTATCAATTAAAAAATAAAGAACATACCTTTAACTAGGTACATTCATAAAAATAGATGATGCATCTTAGAATATTTCTTGAAATTCAATTTATTTGTATTTAATGTGTGAAATATTTTAAAAAATTAGCTGACTATGAAGGTGAGATGATTACAAGGTTGAATAAGGATAAGTATAGACATAAGGTTTAAAATTCATGCATGAAGGTAAATATGGGCATCTAAAGATGCTTTAAAGTGTAAAATGGGAGAATGACTAGAATTTTAAGATGCTCCAAAATATGAATATAGATAAAAATGGGTATTTAAATATGCCTTAACTTATAAGGTCTGGTAGGAGTGGGTTTCATGTTATGTTTTATGTCAATCTAAAGAACAACATAGTGATTAGTATTTATATAATAGTATATGTAAATATATCTTGCATTAGTAAATTTGGCTTCTAGGGTAATTTATTTTGGAAATTTGTTGTATGGTATCATTCATGTTGTACTATCTATTTTGATTATATTGATTTTGACTGTATTGACATTGTCAATACAATTGGGATAAAACAAGTTGAATGTGACTATATTTCCAATGTTGATAAAATTGAGCTGATTTGCACTGGATATGACTATATTATAAATTTATTTACATTTTTTATATAGTAGATATATCTTGCTTTTTTACATTGATAATTGATAAACAAAGGTTTTAAAAATGTATCAATACTTTCATTATTCTTTATGATAAAGTCAGTTAATACAATAAAAAAAATTAACACTATATAAACACTTTTTGTATCTCAAATAATGTAGTGGGATTTAAGATTAAGCATATTTATAATTGTATCATTAAATTATTGGTCATGGTCGATGCATTTGTTTGGGATAGGTTGGTGATTTATAATTGTATCAAAACTACCAATACAATATTTATTGTTTGATTTTATATATTTTGAGCTTTTGAGAGGGGTTGAAAATGAAATTGGACCTATATAATAGTTCTAACTAATATTAAAATCTCTAGGATTAGGATTACCTATTACTTATTTAATGTTAGGCATGCAAACTATGTTATTTTTTCTATGAGTTGACCTAGTAGTTGAGAATTTCTTAATGATACATCATGATTCCTATTATTTACGTTAATCATTTTTTTCTCGTCATTGGAAGAGTTATATTTGGATCATGTTGAGGATTATTTTTATTTGGGTGTGAATGGTGATTTTTACGTTATTGGTTTCAATGGACCTTAAAATCTTTGAGGTATTCATTATAGTGTTCTTAGGTTAGAGATTCATTGAATAAATGTACACTTAAAGAAAATGTAAAAGGTAATGTTTTAAGGTCATGAAAATTTTAATTCAAATAACCTATAGTATCATTCCACAAACAGAATTTTTTGGGATGATACATGTTCGGGGAATCTTGGAAGAGTCAAATCTCATGAATCAAGGAGTAAACAATTTCTTGAGTTCCTAGAGACTCAAGGGAGGGTGATGGGAAATATTTATATTATTTGGATTATTAGATCCCCATTTAGAGTTTTGCTAAGGATTATTTTGTGATGTATTAACATAAATTACATTTTTTTATATTAAAAAGGATTTCCAACTAAAATTTTGAGAAGGGTCAAATTAGCTCATAATGAAATCATGTTTTCTACCCTGATCAAAGGCTTCTTGTAAAGTCTTTGGAGATAAGGATCTTAATATATATTTAATTATGGATTTAAAAGCGGTTATAAAGTTTTATAAAAAAAATTCATTTCTCATGTTATGATCCAACTTATGTATCAAGAACTTCCATAATTTGTTATAATCATGAACAAACTCCATGATTAATTTCTTAACATTAATGAAGTTTCTTAGGTTATTTTGGAAAGATCATCAATTTAAAATTAATTAACTAGAGTTTTGAAAAGGTCGTATAGTTTTATAATTGGGAGAGTTTAATGTTTAATATACCATTATAGTGTATCTTCAACTAATATTTAAATCTAAGATTGGTAGTTGCATATGTGTTGGTTTGAATATAATCCTTATTGAGGTTCTAAAGTCTTTAATATGTAAAATAGGATTGATATACTCTTCATATATGATGGTTTGAGAAATAATTTAAATATATATAGACATAATGTATGAATTTATGGGTTTATTTTGAAAATTTTAAAGCATCTTATTGTGGATTGGAGGTTGGGGGATAATATTTCCATTAGCATCTCTAATAGGAGGAGGAATGCAATTTTAAGTAGGTCTATTTATGATTAATTTAGGATATTGATTGGTCATTTTCAAAATTCTAGTTTTGTATTTAGAGTGATTTATTATTTTTGGAAGCTTACATAAGGGCCATTTTTTGAACTAATTGTGTAAGGACTTGGGAGATATCTAGAGGTTTTTTAGGATTTATAGATTTGATGATGAGAGGAGGATTTCCAACATTAGTGTTAAGAGGATACCCATTATTATAATTTTTTATTAAAAGGTGAAATATAAATAATTTTACATTGTGTTTCATTAATGGGGAAAACATTTTTTTATCATTAGTGGCATAGGATTTGTGTTGCATTATTTGGTAATTGGTTTGAGATTGGGAATATCAACTAGAGAATCTTTTGCCAAGATATAAATGATAATATTATCTTGTCTTATATTTTTTTGCTTACATTTAACTCTCCACTTGTATATCATAGAATTTTTAAACCCCAATAAAATAACACCATCAAGGTATTGTATGGAGTGATTAATTATGAGTATGAATGAGGAGTAATTGAGTAGATATTATGAGGGAATAATTATGGATTATAAGGGATGGTGAGGGTTAATGAGGGGGTGATTATGGAGGATGAGGGAGTGACTAAGGATGATGAGGGATTGTGAGGGTTAATAAGGGAGTGATTGGAGATTATGAGGGATGATGAAGAAATGATTAGGTATGATGAGGTATGGCTAGGGTCAATGAGGGAGTGATTATAAATAATTAATCACTCCATATAATACCTTGATGGGGCACATCATGAAGATTACACCTAAAATATAAGCAAGGTGTGAGGGTTATAATGTTTTGATGTGGAACTTGAATTTGATTTGGAGGATGAAGAGGAGATAGAAAAGACCACCATAACACTATAGTAATAGAAGTAGTACCATGCCATGCACATTAAAATCTTATAAGACCCTACCCTCTGCATAGTAGTGTGCATCATCATGACCAATATTGGTGACACTAATATAAGGAAAGAGGTGGACATGGCTCACCTATTTATCACACACTAGGTAACCAAGGGGCTAAAGTATAATTTGGGAATATATTTTGCCAACAAAATTATACTAGACATGGAGAGGACCCATTAGATACCTAGCCATAGGTTCCCATGGGGGTATTTATTTTGTTGATAGTGTTTGATGAAATTGGTGTACCTAATTAAAACTTTGGATAACTAAAATGGTTTTACCCATTAAAGCACAAGTCCCTTACAAAGTTCTATAAGGCATTCACATGCCCCAGTTATATCACTCAACTTTCAAAATCAAGATGAAGTCATGGTATGATGGCATGAAGTAAGCCTTTGAAAATGAATGGTGCATTCCAAAGTAATTAGCCATCTAGGTTGGTGAATAAGTCAAATTTTCCATTAAACAACATTTTTCTCTGGCACATATCAGGATAAATAAGTCAAAATACAAGTTTACTAACTTTCAAAGTACATGAGACAATCCCAGATTCACAGGAATCTTGAAAGCACTTTCATAAGGCATTAATTTTACATGAATATGTCCACATGTCTCTTGCATGTTTGTATTGAAGTATAACTTAAACCATGATAAATTTTCAATATCTTGGGGAAGTATTTGTAAACATCCATATAGAATAAGGATATACGTGATGTTACAATCTAGATATTTGATGATGGAATTTTATTGAGTGATCAAAAATCTAGGGGAGGACATAATTATAATATGATGTAAAAATTATAAAGGTTGGAAATGTGAAGATAGATAAAATAATGGTGTGATAGAATTCATGTGGGGTTGAAAAACATTTAATGATGTTGAATATGATGTGAAGATACACAAGGAAAATAAAAGGAAAAAAGAAGATAATCCAACTAATGGTGAGATATCCATCACGTCATGTTTACCAAAATGTATTTTTATGTTGAGGTTGATATGAAGATAATATTTAGAAGTAAAGGTAAATGTGATCCAAAACTCAAAATTTTTGGTTGATAAATATCCCAATAGCATAGAAATAACATAGTAATAATGAATTATCTGAGAATAGATGTAGTATTACTCAAGATCGCAATACAAATATATGCTTATCTCTTGGAAGAGATGTCTATCTTCACATTTTAGGTTACCTCTTCATTTATACACATTTTGAAAGCATGGGGAGGATGTGGAAGGTCACCAATGTTGAGGGAGATTAAGTGGTTTGACTTCCAAGATTTAAAACAATATAGAATTTGAGGAATTACTATTTTTAGAAACTTACTATTTTTAGACTGCACTATTAAAATTGAAATTTGAGGCACTTCCATTAGGTTTTAGGGGGTTAAAATTTATTGAGCAGATTTCCATGCCATTTCATGACGTTATCCTCATTCTTATATTTCCAATGGTTCAAATAGAAAGTCAATTGGAGCTACGGTACAAAAGTTATGGCTCCCAAAAGTTTTGTCATCAATTGGGGTGGAACTATCACCCAAATTGTCACCTAAATTGTTGTTTGGATCATTCCTACCTCGTTGAAAAGCAATTGTCCCCATTGGGTCAATGTTCCCCACCAAGTGTGGTATTTGTTTCTTTATTTGATTCTCTATGAGCCACTAACCTTGATGGCTAAGCTAGCCCCTTTTGACCACTCGATAAAGTGGAATAGAGCGTCCTCTTGTTGACTTCATCCAGGTATCCACAATCTGATCCTCTTCCACTGGAGAAAAAATTTGTGGATCAAGCTCATCAATGTCTAGTTGTTTTACTACAATTAAGTGTCCAAGAGAGGTGGGTGATATGGTTTGAGGAGCTCCATATTAAATATTATATGTAGACCAAGGTAGGCTGGTAGGTTAAACTCAAAAACATTTTCTCCAACTCTTCTGGTGATGGTGTAGGGACCATATTGTAGAGGCCAAATATTTTTGTGTGGGCTTGCAAGTTTTTTCCTATAAATCTATAACCAAACCTTGTCACCCACAGCAAAATGGTGTGAAATCCTATGTTTTTCATGGCATTACTTATACTTCCAATTCATCTTCTTGAGGATGTCATGAACTTGTTGCTAGATGTGTTGTATTTGTTCAATAAACTTTGTTGATTCTGCTACCTCAGATATTCCATGAGGTGTGTATTCCATGGTGGAAAATGGAACATCTATATCAATTAGTGCCATGGGCTAGAACCCAAAACATACCTGGAATGCGCTGTGCTTGGTCGAGTAGTGTAACGCCTGATTGTATCCATGTTGTATGAAAAGAAGTCCCTCATCCCATGTACATGGATGTTTTGAGTGATACATCCAAATCATGTGAACAATCAAGTGGTTTACCACCTCTATTTGACCATCAGTCTATGGATGGAAGGATGTGGACTTCATTAGCTTAGTATCCATCATCTTCCATAGAGTGGACCAGAAGATGCTCAGGAACCTACTATCTCGATCTGAGACAATGGACTTAGGGAGACCAAAATGGATCCATACATGACTAAAATATAGTTGAGAAGTTTCCTCAGTAGATATATTTTTCTTAAAAGTAATCATGACTGCCATTTTTGAAAAATTATCAACTACCACAAAAATACAGTCCTTACCATGTTTTGAAGTGGGCAAACCTGAGAGAAAATCCATTGAGATGGATTCCCAAGGCCTAGTTGGTTCTAGAAATGGCATGTACAATCCTTGATTCTTATTTATTGGCTTGGCTATTACACATGGGGTGCAAGATTTGAGATATATTTCCACATCCTTTCACATATGGGGATAGTAGAAGTGTTTTTGAAGAACTGCCAATGTATTTTCAATACCAAAGTGTCCAACTATCCTACTGAAGTGTTCTTCCCATATCATCTTTTGTTGCTCTAAAACTAGAATAGAAATGTTCCCCATATGATAGAGGACATTATCTTTCAAATAGAAATCAAAAACATGTTTACCTTTTTAAAGTACTTGATATGTATCAGCAAAGGTAGGAACTGCTTCATACAGAGCATCCCAAGTGGCAGTCTCATGTCCACATAGGTCTAGAACTATTGTGAGTGTAGTAATTAGTGGGTGGCTTAAATAATTTGCAACTATATTTGAGCTCCCCTTTTTGTGTTTGATTATTAGGTGGAATTACTAAAGATATGTGGCCCACTTTTGGTGCCTCTCATTTCATAGTTTGCTTTGTGTCTGGATGAATTCCAATGATTTATGATTAGTGTCGATGACCATTTATTTCCCAAAGATGTAGTGTTTCTATTGTTTGTAGGCTTACACAATGGCATAGAGCTCCTTATCATATGTTGGATATTTCTTAACTGTATCAGTGAAATTTTCACTATGATATGCAATAAGATGGCCATGTTGCATGATGATAGCTCCCATGGCATATTCAAATGCATCTATCATCAACTCAAAAGGTTGATGCAAATCTAGCAAGGCAAGAACAAGGGCTAAGCAGAGTCTATTCTTCAAATTCTCAAATTCCCTTTGTTGTATTTCACCCCATTGAAATGTAGCTTTAGTTCCTCCTTTAGTCACTTGGGTTAGTGACCAAGAAACATGTGAAAATCCAAGAACAAACCTGTGGTATAAATTTACAAGACCTAAAATACTATGTAGCTCTGTAAGGGTCCTTGGTGTGGGCCATTCTTGAATAACCTAAATCTTTTTTGGATCAACATGGACCCCTTCCTCATTCACAACGTACTTGAGGTACTGAATTATTTTCATCTCAAATGTGCATTTGTCAAGATTTGCATACAACTTGTGCTCTAAAAGAGTTTGAATCACCTTACGAACATGTTGCAAATGTTCTTCCCATGTTCTATTATAGATGAATATGTCATCTAAGTAGACAACCACAAATGAGTTAGTGAAGGGTTGTAGGATGTCATCCATCATCCTCATGAAGGTTGCAGGTGTGTTAGTTAAGCCAAAAGACATAACCAACCATTTAAAGAGCCCCTCCTTAGATTTAAATGAAGTCTTTCAGACATCAATGGGATTGATGGGAATTTGGTGATAACTAGATTTGAGATCAATTTTGGTGAAGAACTTCACACCATAGAGCTGGTCCAGTAGGTCATCAATCCTGGGGAGAGAATAGCAATTATTCACAGAGATTTTATTCAAGGCTTGGTAGTCAATGCAAAGCCTCCATGTTCCATATTTCTTTGGTGCCAAGAGAATTGGGCTACCAAAAGGTAAAGATCTTGGCCTGATGTGACCCTTTTGGATCAATTCTTGAATCTATCTTTTTATCTCATCATTCTCTAAAACTGATCTGTGATACACATGACTATTAGGCAAAGGTGATCTTGGGATCAAATTGATAGAATGTTTTACCTGGAAATGCAGTGGAAATCCTATGGGTGACTTGAATAAGTCATCATATTCTCCTATGATTCATCTTATCTGCTTCTATTGTTTTGTTGATTGTGTAGTCAGGACTACAACATCAACCTTCTTGGATTTGTGTGGCTTGACCACCATGAGAACAAATTGCTTTATTTTCTCCACCAATCTCTTGCATTGCTTAGCACTGATCAGGGAGATAGATGTGGGAGGTGGTACCTATGGTACCCTATAGCACCATGTTTCAAGAGTGATGGTGATCCTTCAAGTTCATGATTCATGTATGCCATGTCGCTCATATATGAATGGCTGACCAAGGAGTAGATCACAAACATCTAGATTGACCACATCACACAAGACTTCATCTTGGAATGGTTTTATAGCATATGAAAGAAGACACTAATGGGTGACATGAAGGTCTCTCCCTAGGCTCAACCATCCAATACTATAGGGCTTTAGATGAGGCTTCATGGATAGATTTAGACTTTTCACAACTTTAGCAGAGACTAAATTATTTTGACTCCCACTATCAAGAATGAAATGCAGAGGCTTACCTTTTACCTATAATTTGGAGTGGAACAATCTTTCCTTGTCATCTGGTCTTTCCTCATGGGTCTATGATGAAGTGAAAATGGTGTTAGGCTTAGCATATATAATTTCTTCTTCATCCTCTTTGACTATGGGTTGTGTATGAGTGGAGATCCATGCCATTTCATGATGTTCTCCTCATTATTATCTTTCCAATAGTTTAAATGGCGAGTCAATTGGAGCTACGGTGTAAACTTTATGGCTCTTGAAAGCTCTGTCATCAATTGGGGTTGAACTGTCACTCAAATTGTCACCTAAATTGTTGCCTGGATCAAAATGTGAATAAAATATAGTTATTATTTGG
Source organism: Torreya grandis (assembly GCA_037957365.1). NCBI lineage: Eukaryota > Viridiplantae > Streptophyta > Pinopsida > Cupressales > Taxaceae > Torreya > Torreya grandis. The sequence goes on along the minus strand of JARHVA010006346.1, from coordinate 404,966 downwards.
ATATGATTCTCATTGGTATCACAAAAATTTATGTTTTTTTATTTAGGTTAAAAGGGGGATGTTTTTGAACTAGGGTCCCCAGACCCTAGGAGAAGTATAAAGATAAGAGAAACCAAGGTATACTAAAGACCACACAAGAAATAGGACAAAACAGGCTTAGAGATATCACAAAAAATAGCCCATAAAAAAACATATAACTACTATAGAATTATTCTAAATCTAAACTACCAAAAACATCCTCCCAACAAGATTTAATCTTTTAAAGTTAATATCAATCTGAAGCAAAAATTTCTATTTATCCATGACATACTAAGAACCACTGCACTACACCTGCTTACCTTTCCCTTTGCTAATGAACTTGGGCTCAAAAAGTTCCCTGAGGTAGGATCATAAATTTTTACCATTCTAAATTCCTTCATACATAAAAAAATTACTGTAATTCACTAAAAAAATAATATTTGTTACAAAGTTTCTCATTCCACTTTTCTATAATCTCAACCTTAAATGAGAGACTCTAGATTTTTTGATCTTCCTCCTTGGATGAAGATATTTGATTAATCCTTATGTTTTCCTACTATATGGAATTCTCCTTACCTTTAAACTCTATAATATATATAATAAACCAATATATTTATTTTTTCAAATCAATCTCTTCAAATATATTATCTGAGTTCTCCTTAACCTTAAGATAGGTCACCAAATTAATGGAGGCCTCATTCTAATCCTTCATTTTATTGTTTTAATAGATCTCCCCTTTATCTATGGGAACATCTTTAGGTGCATTTTTTTTAGCCTAAAAAATAAATTTTTGAGCCAAATTGTTTCCCTATTCAACATCCTTTTGACCCTCCCCTATAATCTCTCTAACATCTTCTACATCAATAAAATCCCTAGCCGAATCTCCTATTTTACTCTACATGCCATATTTCCCCTGACTAATCCTTTCAGGATTTGAAGCACTCTCAAGAAATTTCTTGATATTCTCTTAAATCTTCATATTCTTTACTTTAACATCCTTTTTCCTATTCTCCATAAGTTTCTTAATGATCTCTATCACCTTTATCGAACTCCTAGTGTATTTTATCCAAAAAAAATATTATTTTAATATCAAGAGGCACATCCTCTACATATTCCTTCTAGGGTTGAAGAATTTATGGGATGATTTTACTCATGCTCTTACAATATTTAAAAATGTGGTAGATCACCCATTCATGTCTTAGATTCAAGTAATTTCCATTTTTAAACTTCATGATCGACACCTCCATTGATTTTATAATGAAAAAAGGAAGTCTAAAGGGCACACCATGCCTGAAATAGTTCAAAATTTTAAATAAATACCATCTTAATACATTATGCCTACCTTCCAAGGTTACATACCAGATTATATGGAAGGAAATATTTGCATACATCTTGTGCAAGTATTCTTAATGAAAACCATTGTGAAATAGTACCAATTTCTCTCCCTCCTCGAGGAATGTCTCTTTGTCCCTTTTGAAATCTCTTGGTGAGTTGTAAATCTTAGTTTCCTCAATCACCAACCTAGTAACATGATAAATGAGTTTCTATATGATATCAAGAGTAACTACATTGATTTTAACTATTCTATCCTCTTAGGATTTCATAAACATGATTGAGAAGTGCCTGTCACGTCCATCAATCTTCTCCATGAAACTAGTAAAACCTCCCACTTTCAAAGATACCTAAATTATTTCATTTTTTATAACCTCATGAGGTATTTTTTATTCTATTATATTAGTTAATCCCATGTTTCTTTCCTTATATCAAACACATAACTAAAAAAGTCTTTCTTTGTTTTAGAAATAGGGCTTCATCAAATAAACTTCAGAGGAAATGCAGCCAGGTTTTGTGTTTGGACCATCTAATAGATGTTTTAGGACTTATAAAAACTTATTTTTATACCCAAAAATAATTAAATCAAAAAATATGAGTCCCTAACTCAAAAGAGTCTAATAACATTTCCCTCTATGAATTAGAGGCTTCCCCAATATGTCTAAGGTTAAGTACATTAAAATTTCCTTCATATTTATCTTTAGAAATAGATCCATAGGGAGGTCTTAATAGTCCATCCAGGTCCTTAAACCCAAAATAGTCACTCCTTTATTGGCAAACCAATATGCTATAGCATTTACTTCCCTATAGGTATGTTTAATGATAACCTATTGAAAATAATCCAAAATAACTATAGCTTCCTCTAAAACTTGTTTGATGGCTAGCTAATTATAGTTTTCGTAGACAAACAATTCAAAATATTTACAGAGCCCCCCTCCACTATTAGTTTTTGAACTCTCAATAGCTTTGAAAATTTTATCCCCCATAATGTTACTAGTACTTACACCTAGTGATTAGAATTAACACCCATTCTATGACATAAGCAACTATCAAATTGCCCTTATGATCTATAATGATTCCTCCTCCAACTGGTCTCATATTTCATTTTGAAGATCCATAAAAATTGAGATTCATCCAACCCAAAGGGGGGGTTTCCATTTAGTTCTTTTCATTATTTCTTCTTTAGGATCTAGTTTACCTAACTCAGAGGAATCAATTTTCCAATTGTAAGATGAAATTTGTTCAAATTGAAGCAAGCTTTTTCCTTTCTTAATAGGGATAAAATTATAATTCTCCTTAATGTGCTAAAAATTTATTAAAGAGGTGATTTTATTATATCTCTTTCCTTTGAATATTATATTGTTATGTTCTCCCCAAATACCCCATATTATATATGGTAAAGCCAATTTTTGACGTTTCTTTAGATGGGTATTTTAAAATGAGCACCCATAAGACTACCACACTTCCACTAGAGAACTTTCTTACATGCAAGAGACATTAAATTTATCAAAACATGGCTCCAAATATTCTAAGATAAATAATAATTGACAAGCAAATGGATAACTAATTTGTTGTCCTCTTCATAAGTAACACATCAATTGTTGAGAATGAAACCTCTTTATCTAAGATTGTTAATTGTAAGAATTTTTTTTGGAATCACCACCCATAGGAAGAAATTTATTTTTGGAGTTAGCCATTTGTACCATAAAATATCATAGCTACGATTAAGTCTAATTTCTTATGCTATCAAGTCATAACCCAATTTTACTTTGTAATACCCATTAAAGGAGTCCTAAACTATTTGATCTTCTTTATTAATAACCAAAATATAAAAATTTCTTAGAATTATTTTTATGTTAGAAATATTTAGCATGTATTCCTAGTTTAAGTTATCCAAACTCAACCTATTCTAGCATTTATCTCCTTTTAACTCTTTCCACTAGTCCATCACTTTGAAACCATATTTATTCTTAATGTTATTTTACAACTATGGTCTTATGCCACTCTAATAATGAATATTTTCAAAAACCCATTTATCTCTTCAAAAAATAACCTTACATCCATTACCAATCTACCATTTAGAACCTGATATTATCAACTCTTCATTTTATATTAATAAGTTCCAAACATGTGAGCCCTGAACAAACTGATCATCTACCAGAATATGAAATGGGTCCCTTCCTTATATATATTTAAAAGAGAGGATTTTACCTTAAACTATGTTAAACTTAATGAATATCCATACAAATTTATAAATTATGGATTTATTCATCAACTATAAATTCCTTAAACCAAGTCCACCATATCATTTTTGGATGAGACCTTATTCCAAGCCACAAGATGAAATTTGTTTCTTTCTTCCATTACACCCAAAAGAAAGTTTTGTTGAATTTTATTTAATTTTTCCTCCACTTATTTAGTAAAACTAAATAATGAATGTATATAAACCATAAGACTCTGAATCACACTCTTAAACATGACAATTTTACCAACCTAGGATAAGAGCTTACCCTTCCAACCTGTGAGGTTTTTCTTAAATCTCTCAATCAAAGTGTTCCACATTTCCACTTTAAGTTGGTTATTAAATAAAGGAATTCCCACATATGAGGATGGAAGTTCCTTTATTTGGAATCCAATAAGCATATATATTATAGCTTGTCTAGCCACCCATGTATTTAATAAATACACAGAACTTTTGTCAAAATTAATTTTTTGATTAGAGGCCTCTTCATACATCACCAAAAAAAAATAATGTTTCTCACTTCTTGCATAAATTATTCATCCAAGAGAATGATCTCATCTAAAATTTGTTGATGAGTCACTAGATATATAGACCTTGTTGGTTTAAAACCTTTCAACTATGATGAAACCAAATCATTAGAGATTAATCTACTTAGTGATTCTACCATAATGATGAACAAGAATAGGTAGAGGGGATCCCTCTATCTCACACCTTCAGAATTTTTAAAAAAACCATGCACCATCCATTCACCAAAATAGAAAACATAAAAGTGGTAATACAATCTCTAATGATTTTCCTAAAACTATCATGAAAGTGAAATTGAGACATAACTCTATCAAGGAAACTCCAATGTAATCTATCGTATGACTTATCCATATTCAATTTAATCACCATAGCTACTCTTTCACTTTTTTAATTTGAATGAATGGTCTCATGGACCATGATCACTCCATTTTGAATTTTTCTACCTAGTATAGATCATCCTTACTGAGGTTAAATGATTTTTTTCCATGATAGATTGCATCCTCAGAGTGAAACTTAGTAATACTCTTATAAAATTAATTACACAAACTAATAGGCAAGTAATTAGAAAATTTTGCATCCCCTTACTTATTAGGAATAATAACTAATAAATTATGATTGAACTATTTTAATAACTAATTGGTGGCAAAGAATTCATTCATAGCTGTAACCACATCATTTCTAATTATGTCCTAGAAAATTTGGAAAAAAGCTATGGGGAAGCCATCCTATCCAGGAGCCTTGTCCATATTCATCTTGGAGAGTACAAATTTAAGATATTCATTTGAGAAAACTACTATGATCATTTCATTTTCCTCTTGATTAATCAATTTTGATATCACATGTAAAAAT
>JARHVA010006346.1:340000-395000 GCA_037957365.1 Torreya grandis | reverse complement strand
ATGATAACTAGTAAATAATATTTTATTTATCCTATAAATATAATTGAATCAACAAGAAACTATAATGTGTCTAATGATATAGTTGTAGTCACATAAAATTATATTGTGTCTAATAATACATATATAGACACATAATATTGTATTGGGTTAACAGATACATTTGTATTTTATGAGTGATGGAAGTTCATATTTTATATTTGATAAATAAGGATAGGTATAAACAATTACGTAAGATATGAGAGTTATTTTTTTACCTAAAATATATAGAAATGAGCAATCATATAACATGCTTGTTGTTAACATTAACCAAGTTTTACTTGTAACTAGGAGATTTATGATTAACAATGGTTTTCAAAATATTAGTTTATAGTTTTTGATTTGATGGATTTCTTGCATTAATTTTTATTTAGTTGTAAAGTTTGATTTTGATAGTGATTGGGAAGAGTATTTTTTTTTAATTTTAAATGTAATAATTGTCTTGATTGAGTGCATCATGATTGAATTTACCTTCATGTATTTTAAAAAATAAATCATAGACTTAGTAGTGTTCTCTTGTCATGACATCATGATCAAAGTTTCAATCAAGACAAAATCATATTATATAAATTTATGTATTTTACAATTTTAATGAGAGTAACATAGTTAGTGTGATACAAACAAAACTTTTTTGTATCATATTAATTTATTTTAGATTGAGTACCATATAAGTATCTAAGTGATGGTTTAGAAGCAAGGTTCATAAGCTCTAAAATTCTAAGAGTTTAATGAGATTCACAATTTTGGTTATTTGAATGATGAGGAGAAGGCTATAATGGAATCTCAATTATGGTTTGTGAGATAATTAATTCATCAAGACCTCTTGGCATGATTGTATGAATAGTTATCTAAGAGTTAAAGTGTTGGAAACTCAATCATCATTGTCATGTTTATTTCTAATGTTTATTAAGATCATTTGAGTGCCCTATTTAGGTTGAGAAGGATAAAACTGTCTAAATATATTATGTTGTATTTTAAATTATTATAAGTATTTATTTAGTAACTTAGGATTTAATTAAATAATAATATAACTCAATAAGGTTTATAAAATGGTGGTAAATATTTATGGTGTACTATATATATGTTATGTTTGACTTTATTCACTAAAGCTTTCTAATGCTTGATAAACTATTTGGTGGTATAATGTTTCTTTTAAGTCATTGGATTTGAATTAATATAAAAATGTGTTACTATTTTTTCTAAAATAGTGATAGATCTAGACTTGAGTTGATTGTACCATTCTAAATCATCATTATTTAGGGTTTTAACTAGTAGCTTGGTAGTGGTAGATGTATTGAGTTTAATATAACCATTATAAATGATACTAAATGCATTTAAATGTAAATTATAATTGGTTGATCCATTATAAAATATAGTAGAATTAATTCTAATAATTTCAATGTAATAACTTTGGGACAATAGGGGCTTGTTTTGAATATTATTTATGGATTTATTATGAATCTAAGGAGGTTATAGAATAAAATTACCAAGATTAAATCTAAGGGGTTGGGCAATTTTCATTTTTTCAATCCTAATCTACCTTTTTGAGGTTTTGATTGTATTTTCATAATTTTATTATGAAATTGTAGCATTTGGGTGTTGTTGGAAGCTTGCACGTTAGTCATTCGGTTTATTACTTGAAACATTGATTATATTGACTTAGATTAATTTTGGATTGAAATAAAAGTTTATTTGGTATGTTTAGAAGTGTAGATGATATTTTATGAGTATATATCACATCAATCTTATACACTTGGAAAACGTATACCTTTGTTTTTCTTATCAATGCTCTACCTTTCACACTTCTATAGGTCTTGTATATGATTTGTCCTTATGCCTCTTAACATATATATATCATAGACTACCCAGTTTTATGTTGATGACATAGGTATTATATCTTTCCTATAATTCTTAAATTGTACTTAACTTCTATCTATACAAGTTCTAAACTTGTAGATGTTCTCTTACTCCCTAGACACTAACATCCAGAGTAGATAACAACATCAATGTCATTGTCATATCCTAATGTAAGTGTCCATTTCCCTAAAGTCATAAAATTTCAAATGAAGCATATCTTAATGGTTTGACTAAGTGATTTAATGTGATTTATTACTCCAAAATGATTAATATAAATACAATATCAACCCTCATTCATTCCTCACCTAACAATAAGACAACATAGGATTCAAAATAACATGTAATTGAGCAAATATTTCTTGTTTATTCCTATTACCATACCATTCATAGGGACCACACATCTATAGGTATTAAGTACTAAATTAGCATCCTAAGAGATCAATTTTATAAGTTACAAGATAGATCACTATTTTACTTAATTTACACACAATCCAACACATATGGGAGAACTACATCAGTCTAAGGCCCTCTTCAAAGTATTAGCTATGTAGGTAATATCTTTTGATAGAGAGATTATTAGGTTTAGATTGAGACCATGTTCCCACTACCCCATTTTTCCCCAAGGTCACATTAAATATATAAATCTAAGGATTTGTCATTTCACAAGGATAAATTGTCTATGACCCAAATATAAATACACTAGACTGAAGGCAAAGCAAAACCCCAAAACATGTAAGTGGTTTCATCCTATTTCAACATATATTTCATACATGACACTAGTGTTAGAACTAGATATTAGTTTTAAAGTAACCATCCCATGCTAAAACTATTATCTAGAGAGCATGAGGCATCAAAACTAAAATCTAATGAATTTTATAAAATATCCTTCTAGCATGCTTTTAGTCTATTCTAGATCCATAAATACATTAACATAAAAAAATATAAGTACATCACTTATTTATCATTTTTGTACTTTACATATTTAGACTATCTCAACATAATAAATTTAGTGTATGTTTATATCTGAGATTAACATCTAATTAGCCTACTATATATCTGATTATCACCCTTGTTCCATTTAATTTCTATATACCCCTTTAATAATCTAGATAACACTAATATAGATCAATTTTAGGGTTAAAAAAGAATCACCATATGTGGCATTGATTTTTGTGTTCATATAGGTACTTTGGGTAGGACCACCAAATATAAGACTTATCATGCTAGTTTTTAAATTAGGTATGGTAGATGTAAAAAGGATAAGGGAAGTCAATAATTAACTTACCCTAAGTCCTATCATAGAATTATGTGTACTATAATAATTAATATTATGTATAATGTTGCATCATGATATAATTAAAAACTATGAGATATTTTATCCTATGCTTGGGTGGTCTTTGATAAAAACATTCATTTTGGAAACATATTCTAGGACATCTTCCTCTTCACCCTAGGATTCATGGGATTCATGTGTGTTGTTTTTCCTAGGGTTTTTGGGATTTTTATATGGATCATAGTGTTTTTTCTATTGGAATAAATGTTAAATTTTTTTATAAGGATGATTTTGGTTCATACCAAAATGAAATTAGTTAGCTATTTGAGATATATTTGTTAACTCTATGACATTAGAAATTTTATTATTGAAATCCTAAAAATATTGGTCAATTTTATCATCAGATTGCTTATAGGATATTGCATATTAAAAATATATGAAATCCTCTAGAAAAAGTTTTAAAATGAGGTGTGTTTATCAAATTATAAAAATAGAGGGTTGGGATATAGGATTTGATAAGAGATACTTGTCAAACTAGAATCTCTAAAAAGTAACATATGGAAATGTGAAGACAATCTAACTAGTGGTGGAATAGGATCTATGCAAAATTCACCATAAGTAATGAAAGATAAGATGTTCAATATAATGACCCTATTTTTCTATATAGACCAGGATAAAATAATAATATCAAACTATAGCCTACTCATATGAAAATATGCCAATGTGACATAATGAAGGAGTGTAAATAGTTATGGATATGGTAGACAATAATCCACCCTCAATATTGAGGGTATAAGGTTTGAAATATTATGCTTAAGATAAGGTATATGGGATATAACTAGGTATAAATAAATTTTTTAAATCAAAAATTTTAAAAGAGATATCAAATATATAATAAAACCATGTGACCCAAATCCAAGATGTCAATAAAACAGATGAAATAAGAAAAAAATACCAAATGGTTGGTTGTAGCTATAGTCTAGGCAAGTGCATCCTAGACAAGGATATAAAATATAGTTATATCTACACACCTAATCACTTTGTAAAATTCAATAACAAATATTAAAGGAAATAGAGGTTAGGAAGTGATAATAATATAATACTATAAACATGGGATAAGATAAATTTAAAACTATCCTATATCAATAGACTCAGATTCAAATAAGACCAATCAAATAGATCCCATGATACTATATGAAATCATAAATTCATCAAGTCTATAAATCAAACCTAACTCATATAAGATAGATCATATCATACACTTATGATTAGAGACACATTAGATAATCATGAACAAGACCAATATCAGGATCCACTAAACCCAATAAGGGGATCTCTTATCATAATACACAATGTTAGGGAGCATTGAAAAACCTCCAGTCAAGCATAATCATTAAATAACCTTAGTTAGGTATTATGCTTTCATATCTAACTAAACTAATAAAAAGAAAATTAAAGTCTAATCTAGAGCTCACCAAATTTTATGGCACAAAGTGGGGTTAATAAATAATAAATGTAAACATGCATAAGATAAATATACTCACATCAATGTATACATAATCCTAATGCATGGAGGTAAAGTTAAAATGCATATCTATATACTCTTACAAAAGAGGAACAAAGTTAGGAATACTTACCTTTGAAGAAAAACTCGTTGAGCCTCAATATATCCCTTATCCAAGGTGATTCATAAGATGTTGTTGTGGTATGTAAGGATGATACAAATAAATCAAATTTAGACTACACAACCTATAAATGCATATAAAATACTTCTCCACAAGATAATATCCATATCTATAAATAAATTATGAAACCCTAAGCTTTCTCCTCAAGTAGAATGGCCAATAAGAAGATGTACAATAGCTCTTAGTTATTATTCTCTTCTCTAAATAAAGGTGAAATGAACTTATATGTATAGGCAGATTTAACCATGATCATAGGCTAGGTTGGCTGAGTGCTGACCTAGACCCTAAATGAATTTCACCTAGTTGACCTAGTATAGTAAATAATCAAAAAGGGGTTAAGGTTAGGAAAAGGGGGACAAAAGGTAGAAAATAAATAAGGAGTGTGAAATAGATAATAATAATCTTTGAGATATGGTTTTTAGGATACAAGTATGTAGATAACAAGTGAAAAAAGGGACAATAATCCTAAAAAGCACTAATGGTTTGCCCACCCCTTTCTTGATGCACCCCTTAAGGCATGCACTCAGAGAGATTGAGACTTGATGGGTTCTTAAAAGATAAAGAGTGTTATTAAGTGATACAATTTTGAAAATATTATGTGTATACACTTAGTTTTTCTATATAATGACTAATGAATTTCATAGATATATTATAGGGTTACCTAGGATATAAATTCAATAGGAAAGGGTTTCAAAACTTAAGCATACGTCACAAGCATGTAGTTCTTATTATACATCTATGAAAGTGAATGTGTAATTAAATTATAGTAAGTAAAGTAATATAAACTAAAGTGTAAGGTGACATGGTTAATAAAATGGAGGTCTAAGTAGCTTAAAGTAAAATATTTAAATTTTAATCAATCATATATCCACACTAGCTTATTTAGTGTATAGAAAACCTAGACAAGGATACACACACATTCACTCACTAGTAAAAAAGTAACATATATCTAATAATGAATGAGTATAGGGTTATAAATGCTTACTTTGAAGTGGATCCATTGACCATTAATCTCCCCCTTGGGTCAAGTGTATCTTTATAAGAGATGTTTTGGGTCGAAGACTTCAAAGGGTTGGAAAAAGACCTAAGATATCCTCAGTTAAGACTCTTAAGGACTCTTTTTATTTATCTCCACATATACCACAAGGAAATATTCTTCAAGATAAGGTTATAGATCAAAAAGTTCTCAAAATATGACTTAGGGAAGATGTGTGAATGAAATCAGAGTGAATAGATTGTATATGATTATGATTGGAATGGAATATGACACCTATGTTTACTGATCCAATACTCAAAGCTAACCCTAAAATCTAAATTTATGGTATCATCTAGACTAATATATTTTAAATATTTCAAATAACATAAAAGAATATTGGCCTAGTTGATATAGTAATGATGTCAAAATACATGTGCAAAACTATATCAGTCTAGCCAACATAATAAAAGAATGGAAAAGAACTAAAAAGATGGTATCAGCTTGGATAATATCATAACATATAAGGGAAATCAACAAAAATAATTAAGGATAGGATGGAAAATTAAAATGTCAATACATTTTGAGGAAGCAAGAATAATATTAGGAGTGGTGTAATCATGATACAGTAGTAACATCTCTTGCAAAGAACCATGATCTTGCCTTTCAATTTCCTAGTGCAAATTTTAAAATGTGCACTTAGGGATATAAAGTCTTGATAGGTCACTACAAGAAAAATCATAATTAAAATACAAAGTGAAATTTTTATATGTATATATGTATCCCATGTGAAGCTCATCACATGTCACAATAATGTAATATGGGATGGTGCTTTGGGAAATAATCATAACAACACAAAGATGTAACTGAAATGAAATGTTGAAAGAGTTGATGAGAATTGAATAATTAAAATTACCAAATACATACCCTGACTTACCTTTATCATTGAATGATTGCATGCACATACCATTTTTTTGATCATGGAGGTAACATAAACTAAATTTGATAAACCCTTGGGATACAAGGATAAAAAAGGATGAAATCAAAGCAAGCAAACACATTATAGTCAAGGTAATTGGAAAATTATGAAAAATAATTAAATCAAATGGAAAATTGGTAATCTAGGGTTATAAAGGCTTAGTTATAACCAAAATACCAAGGAAATTGATAAAATACAAAGGAAATTTGATAATATAGAAATCAAAGTTTACTTATGAAGAAAAAAACCCAAAAATGCATCTAAATTAAGATAAGTAACAATCCAATCCAAACCAAGGATATGTAGAATTGATTAATGGCACCAATATAAATGTAAGAGAAGTAAAAAACCATACTAAATAAAATATAATAAAACATGAAATTGGAAAAATGGGACCATTTATTTTGAAAAAAGGTAAATAGAAAGCTCAAGGTCCCAAAACACAATGAGGAGAACTCCCAAAAAAAAAAGTCAATAACTAAGAGAGCAACTATCAATAATTCAAATATTTAACTTCTATTCTAAATAAATGGACAATAGAAAATATATAAAAATTTATAATATTTAAAAAAAAAATTGTCAAGGGGGAAAATTAGTGGGAGGATGAAAAATGGCATAACCAAGGTTAAAACATGGTATTTATTGGAAACAAGACACTCATAAATTGGCAAGACTAGAGGCTATCAACATCAATTCCCCTTAACAACCTTACTTAGTGACATAATTTTGAGACAACTATTGAAGTATAAATATCATCTCATGAAAGCTAGTAAGCATGAAAAGTAAAAGGATATTATCTTTCTATAATGTGTTCCCAACTCCTATGGATTCCTTACATAACCATCATCTGATTAGAATGATTAGATATTATGTGAGAAGATAGGTGACACTAGTATGTAAGATTATATAATGATAAAAATTTAGAAATCCTATCCTAGTATATTGGCCTACCATGCCTTAATGGACCTCAGCTCTATAATTAGTCAATGTTTGGATTTTTAACTTCAAATAATATTTGATATTTACTAAACAAGTATCGTGTCTTTTCATGTGATCTGATTTTAATAGATAATTTGCCCTCTAACTTTTCCTTTTCCTATGATATGACTTATATTTTTGTATTTTTGTATTTTTCCTCATCCATATGGGTTTTTAAGAGCCATAAATGGGTGATAAATATGCCTATCACAAGTAATCTTACACTTATTATCTATAGAGAAGAACCTAAATATCATGATGCCTAAAGACTCCTAGGATTATACCTTAGAAAAGGGTGTAATCTCAAAACTAAACTTGGTGAGATCAAAAGGATTTTAAAAATAGGGAATGTTATAAATGATCATAAAATGATGGAGTTGCCTCAATCATAAAAAAATTTTAAAATAAAATGATATAATGATAGGTACGCATGAATCAACATCATGATAAAATAGAAATGTAAATGAAGATATAATGTTAGAGTACAATGACACTACTCTCGATAATTTCCTTATATTTTTAATAAGACACTTATTTAAGGTTGGGATTAAAAAAATATGAGATAATATGATGGGAATTTTTATGAAAGCATTAAATCTCTTAAGGTCTTACCGTGAAACTCACAAATTGACAAGACAAGAGGCATAAGTAAAAAAACCCAAAAGGTGTATGTTATGATATATCAAATGGTCACATAGGACACAATCATTGACTTAAAAATAGGTATATATGGGTGTTTATGAGGAAGGCTTCTAAGGTGTTACAATCCTACTCACAAATTTAAAAACCAAATGGTGTAAGTAAAGAGAAAAGACATAATGACCAAATATAAGTATTAGGGCTAATGTGTGAAAATACCCAGTGGTGTGTAAATAATATATATGTTAAACTATAAGAAGATATTCAAAGTAAAACCTTCAAGAATTTATCTCCATAGTATATATAAAACCAACTATAAACATGCATAAGTATTGAAAATTAAAAACTCATACATGATGTGAAACTAGGAAGAACATACACTATGCAAAGTAATTCTTCAAAAATTAATCATTGATAGTTTTTTTCAAGATATGTCCTTAATTGGTTTGTAATATATATGTTTTAGGTCCAAGGATACATTTAACTAGGTAGGGACCCCACCACTTTTAGGCACACTTTCCCTTTTTGTCATGGGTGTAATTTTTATATATGTAATATTCTATCCCTTCATTATTTACTAACACTTTTTATAATAACCTAAACATGGTATTTGAGTGCTAAAAGTGCTATTTGAGACAACCTTTACCTAGATTAGACCTAGACCTATCCTAGAACATATTATCATACTTGTATATCCCTTGAGCAGACCACAACCATCCTTAATTAGTTTAAACACAGTCTCAAACCTTCATTTCCTAATCCTATCCCTTCATGCCTAGCATCCTACTAGCTAAACATCAATACCATATTAAGGACATTAGAACCATGTGGTGCTAGTGTCCCCAAAATGGCACTAATGTCCTTTGCCCTATCTTTCTTAAATGTATATATTTTTAAAATTAAAACCCTCTTAAGGTTAGCCTAAGCATATTTTATTATTCACACAAGATATAGAACACTATAAATACATGAATTTTATACCTTTATCAATTAAATGTAAATTAGATGCAAAAAACCTAATCAAACATGAAAAAATTTAATAAAAATAAAGGTTATTAATCCATATTCTTCCCTACTTTTACATATTACCATCTCTAACTACCCTAAGCTCATATTTTCTATATTTATAATCTCAAACACACTCAAGGAATTTAAAATCACTATCATTCTAGCATCACTTGAAATTTTAAAAACATTTAGGTGGGGATAACTAAATCATTATTGATCCTCATAATATTGGTATGTAGGAAACTCTCTTCATAGTAGGTGTTCAGGATGTCTAGCATATCCTACCAATGAACACACTTTTCAAATCATGCTTTACTTATAAGTATTGTTAGGGTTTACATCATAAATCAAGTAATATAGGTAAAATAAATTTTTTTAAACTTTGTGTATGTTGGAATAGAACCCATAAACACACTCATAAGTGCACCTAGAATTTTGGAGAAATCTTGTACAGAGGACACTAGTGACTTTTTTACGACATTATTTCCACATGACACTACTATCCAAGTGTGTAACTACTATCTAGGTAGGGTTATATTATAGTGATCTAGTTGATGATACTCAGACCTATTTGTATCTCATTTTTTAGTACTCAGATCTTTCATATCAAGTATTGTATAGATAAGTATTTATTTACACATATTTATTACTATTTTTATAAAGTAAAAGCTAGTCAGAATTGGTAACAAATCAATGGTCATTTTACACATTATTTCACTAATTTATACTACTCATACATTTAATCAAACATTAGATTTATATTATCTAAACCCTAAAAGGTTAAAACATTTGGTGAACTTGACTTACTTTGAATATTGATCCAAACCCTAGTTTTAAAAAGTTTTTACATTCTCCCAATTTTTGTACACTAAATTCAAGTTATAAACTTCTATTTTTCTAATTTTTTGGCATAACCTAGCCTATTTTATCAAATACCTCATTAAGATTTCATTTATGTAATATAATTTAAATTTTTGCAAAACAACCCTAATTCAAAACCCTAACCCTAGGGTTTACATTTACATTATTTAGATTTTAGATCCATATATCTTTTGATTTGTATTGCATATCATCATGATGACAATAAGAGAAAAAATAATCACTTTTTCATACAAAGTTTAATACTTGCATTTGCATGATTATTTCCTTTAATTTAGAATAAATATAAAAATGACATAGATACATGTATACATGATGCTTCATATCAATTAAGTATCTATCATGTTTCATTATTTATTTCACATGTTATTTTTATCTTATGCTTAATGAAATTAAGACCCTGATCTTTAACCACATCAACAACTTATTACATCAAATAATAACTATACTGCCTAAAACCAACAAGTCTCCCTTAGATGCATTTTAATCTTTGGTCCATTTTGTTTCCTTCCCTATCATTCTTAGACATATTAAAACATCAGTACACTCCCTTATCTGTAATCTTTATCAATCACAAAAATATAACCACCATTCAACCTTTACTATTAGCTTTACACTCTTATTATACCTAATGGTCCAAGTTATGATGCCCTCATGTGGTCATGAAGCTTGTTGGGTTTGCAGAACCCATGGCTATATCTTTATTGATTAGAGTAATACTCTTTTAAATAAAATTTCCACTTTAGATATTTTACAACATTATGACACATATAAAGATATTTTATAGATGACACTCCATGATACTTAGGTACCTAGAACATCTAATCCCACTTATGTTGCTGCCATAATTATTACTATGAAATGGATAGAAGAATATATTTATTTTGAGATGGAGGATATCCCACCTAAACACATCATATATTTACATATACCTCTCTACATTGCTTTATAAATTAATGAGGTAAGTTTTAAATTGGTTATAGTCGACAATGGATTAGGATTGAATATTTTTAATATTTATTTTCTATTAAATATACATGCTACAAATTTGGATCCTTATGATATGAACATCTGAGGGCTTGATAATATTTCATGAAAATTTATAGTTTAAATCATATTAAACCTTACAATAGGGCCTATAACACCACTTATAACATGTCAAGTTATGCTTAATTATCTTAATTATATTATCTTGATTGGGAGACCATGTATTCATGATATTTAATCAATTACATCCACTTTGCATGCATGTTTAAAATTCAACTACTTAGGTCATATATATACATTCCCTATGGATAAAGAGCCATTCAAGTACTGTCAACATATAGAGCCTTCACATAATTATATTCTTGACATGGATTTTTTTACAACACCAATCTAGTCTACAATTCAAATTACACGTACAACTCCATAAGTTATTCCTAGCACACAAGATAATAATTTCACTTCACTCTTTGAATTACAATATTTCCATAATATTTGCTACATAAGATAGGTCCTTAGTAAAAATGAATAATGAATCCTTAATCATATTGAATTATATGATTAATAAAGTATACAAAGACTTGGATAAATAAATAACACATCTAATTCCATATCCTCTCACCACACTTCTCAACAAATAATGTTTTTTCCTCATATTCTATTTGCATATGATATAGTAAACCATGTTTTTACAATCTCAGTTATTTACCCTAAGATTATTGATGATATATATTATCTAGATATGCCCATTATTGAGAGTTATCTAATGAAGATTCTCTCTTAGAATTATTGGGTGTATATGAGGACCTCCCTTCCTTCTATCATAAGAATAGGTTTCCTCATTCCATAAGTGCATATGCATAATTTGGAAAGAATTCAAATGACTCAGATGATATGTTACCTAACATAGATGATACCATCCCTAAAACACCATAAAATTTAGATCGATCAATGTTGCTTAATGAATAAATAGTCAAATTCAAGTATGGCATTAAAAGTGATCTTTGTATCATACTATTTTCTATTGCCTTATATAAATTACAAGACATAGATATTCATAAAATTTTAAGATATTTTCCTAAAGTATTTTCCTTAGATTATTCCAATATGTCTAGAATTAATCCCTAAATCATAGTACATAGAATTAAAATATATTCCAATTCCAAGAAAATTAAATAAAATATTCAAAAAAACATCCTAAAGTTGTTCTTCTTGTTAAGGATAAGATCTAATAATTTTTAGATGCTAGTTTCATTGAACTACTTACTCATTCATAGTGGGTTTATAATATTTTTCCTATTATAAATCCTAATGAGAAAATTTGATGTTTTTTTTGATTCTAGAGAGCTCAATAAAGCATGTCCTAAAGATTAATTTCATATACCCAACATTTATATGATAGTCAATTCCATAGCCAATTATGAGATTCTCTCTTTTATGGATGGAATTTTTGGATATAATCCAATTAAGTTCATTGAATAAGATCAAAATAATATTAATTTTACCACACCATGGGGTATTTTGCATTATATTATAATGCCATTTGGATTAAAAAATGTAGGTGATACTTACCAATGGACTATGACACATATATTTCATGACCTCATTCATAAGATAGTTGAAGATTACATCAAGGATTTGTTGTCAAAATCAAAAGAGGTATGACATCATGTAATATATTTGAAACAATTTTTTAAAAAAATTAGAAATACAAAATTTGACTCAACCGTAAGAAATGTGTCTCTAGATTTTCCTCATGGAAAAATTTGGGAATAATTATACCTCAACGTGACATAGAAGTTTACACTAATAAGGTCAAATAAATCATGAATATGCCTTTTCCTACTAATACAAAAAAATTACACTCCCTCCAAGGAAAAATTTAGGCAATTCATCATTTCATGGCAAAAATCATATATAAAACCTAATCATTCACTAGACTACTTAAAAAGGATGTGAAATTTGAGTGGGACATCACATGTCAAGAGATATTTAATGCACCTAAGCTATACTTACTTATACCTCATGTATTGGTCCCACACATACCTTGTAAGCCACTTATACTTTACCTCTTAGTGATAGATCATATACTAAGAGTATTCTTAACACATCATGATGATTAGCATCAAGAAAGATCCATTTACTATATCAGTCATACACTAGTTGACTATGAGAAAAATTATCCAATAATTGAAACACTTTTCTTAGCACTTGTATTTTCTACTTAAAAAATCCATCAATATATGATTAATAATGAGACATAAATAATTATGAAAGTCAATATTTTAAAATTACTCATGTCAAAACCAAATTTATTAGGCCATAATGAAAAATGGATTATGTAAGTTACATTAATTAACCTCAAGATCACTTTACAAAAATAAATAAAAGTTTAGATAAATATAGATAAATTGTTAGTATCTCCATTACTAGATAAAAATCCTATTAATGATGATTTAAGAGATGGATTCACAAAATATAACACCACTCTAGATACATATATAATGTTCTTTGATGGTTTTAGATGTGTATCTGGTGTTGGAGATATAATTATTTTCATCAATCCCATGGGATGCATAGTACCTCTCACATATTGACTCAATTTTTCATGCACTAACAACATTGCATAATACAAATCTCTTATCTTAGGTTTTAAAGTAGCTCAAGCTCTCAATATTAAATTAATAAAAGTTTACGAGGTCTCATAATTAATTTTTAATAAAGTTACGCATATCCAAAAAACAAAATAAGAACACCTAATTCCTTAAGAACATGGTTCAATGTCTATAAGCTCAATTTGATAATTTTTCTATCAAGAACATCTCATGAAAAGACAATTATCATTCTAGTGTAATGGATATTATCACATCATTGATCCCCATTGATATAAATGTAGATAAGGATATTCTTACTATCAAATGATTACAATATCCATCAATTTCAAATTGTTTTAATAGTCCTAGTTACCACTTGCAGTACAACACCATCTGAATGGTTCTATGACATGTACAAATTTTTGAATAAATCTATTACACATGATACTTTCAAAAAAAATTGAAAAGAATAAGATATGATGAAACTCTCTTTGATATGTCATTATTAACAATGATTTATTTAAGAGATATTTTGAAGGACACTTATCCTATGATTGATAGTTGAGGAAGCTAAATTGGCTATTTGATAAATACACAATGGTGAATGTGGTGGTCATTTTAGTGGTAAAGCAATGTCACAAAAGTTACTTATAATAGGTTACTATTGGCCAAATATGGAACAAGAATTCCAATAATAAACCAAAATATGCAACAAATGTCAACACCATGGAAAATTACACCATGTACCTTTGTAACAACTTTAACCTATCATATCCCCATGGCCATTCATGCTATGGGACTTTGATCTAATTGATAAGATATACCCAAAATCTATAAGATGTCAAAAATTCATTATCATAACTATAGAATATTTTATAAAATGGTTAGAATCCATCCCATTACAATCAACATAGGTGGAGGATATTTATCATTTTATAAATACCAATATTATTTCCTATTTTGGCCTCCTAGAATCCATAATTATAGCTAATGAAACTTATTTTTAAGAATAAAATAGTGAATTTTTTTTTCCAAATATAAAAAATGACACACAACCCATAAGAAAATTCTCAAGTAGAAGCAACAAACAAGACAATTAACAATATTCATTGAAAAATGGTTACTAAATTTGGTGATGAATAGTACAATCAACTCATCTATATAATATGGGATTGTCACACTAGTATACATACACTAACAAGAGATACTCTTTACTCATTACTATATGTCATAAAATTCATCATCCCATTGGAATAAAAAATCCCCTCGTTATGAGTATATTTAAAAGGGCTTGTCATAGATGATCAGTATAGAGAGATGTCTCCATGAATTAGAATAATTAGTTCACACACATATAAAAGCCATAGAGCATTTCAAATATTATCATAAATGAATATAGAGAACCCAAAATAATCAAGTCCACAACATGGAAGTTGAAATCAATGATTTGGTTTTATAATGAAATCTCAGAAACATCAACAGAAAGGAAGAGAACAAAGGAAATTTTAAACCAAATTGGTTTGAACCATACATCATCACAAAAAATATTAGCCCAAAATTATACCATCTAGCTTTTATTGATGGCAAGGTAATCAAAAATGCATTGAACATCATGCATCTAAGGATATTTTACATATAAATAATGCACTATTAATTTTTAGCTTCTTGTACATAGCTTATATCTAGAAAATCAAAAAATAATATAACATGCCAAAATATAAAAAACATTCAAATATTACTCATAAAACACAAAATTTATAGATTGTATGCATTTTTATATTTTACAAACACTACATATGCTAGATATCTTAGTATAGTTGATTTTATCATACATACATACTTCACTTGTTCTGGTCTAGTGTTTGTAGATTATTTATGGGACTTATGTCCAGTACATTGATCTAGACCTATTATCATATTCCAAGTGGGGAATACACATTGATTTAGGGTTATTTATTTGACACATTTACCCACTTATCGGCATATTATAAACAATTCTATTACCAGGTTCTATCCTTGCATTCTTTACATTCTAGTTTTCATATTGATATATTGATATTAATCATAGCTATTCATACTCTATTTTTTTGTTAACTATCAATACTTTAAACTCATCATAGATCTTACACAAATTTTCACTACATTCTTTCATGCTTTCATTTCTAGCTTTCCTAGTTAATGTTTCAGTGAATTTCTTGCTTATTATGGGAAAAGAAGAGAAGAAGAAACTAAATATGGGTATGGCTGAAAAACCTATTTGATTATGTGCACGTTGAATTAGAATATTGTGAAGATATCCTCTTTATCTTGGGAGGATGACCTATAGATAAGAAAAAACTAGATCAAATTTGTTTATTAGATAAATAGTTAGGTAGATTGCCTAGCAATATCTAGATCCTAGAAGCAAGAGCTTCCTTAGGGCCTATCATTTCACACATTTTAAAAATTTAATCTTATAAATAGAAAAGATAGGTACTTGCATCAATGAATCAAAAGGTACTAAAATTGAATACAAGAGGAAGATTGCTAATAAATATGATATAAATTATTAAATTAGTAATAAACTAATTAATACTAGTGTTAGAGGGTTGGGGTATGCTTCAAAAAATTAGAAAGGGGTTTGTGGATCGGTAGGAACATAGAAAATTAGGTTTGATTAGGTGTAGTTAGGTGAAAATAACTTTATATTTCTTGGTGCCACATTAACCATCGATGGTTAGGATGTCCATCGATGGTTAAGTTGACCATCAATGGTCAACTTGACTATTAGTAGTTGGGTAGACCATCGATGGTTGAGACAACCATCAATAGTTGCTATGTTTAGATCTAGGTTGATAAATTGATAATTGAAAAGATCTAGAAGAGGGATTCTTAGAGATGGGTCAGGCCTAGGTTGGTAATGAAATGGAAATAAAGTAGATGAATATTGAGAATCAAGTACTTATCTTACCAAAAGTTGATTGAGTAGATGATTGAGGTGTTTAATCTATTGGTGGAATCTAGCTCAATTGACTCTCTAATATTATGTAATCTAGCCTTGGTGAAGAGGTGACATCAAATTGACTCTCTAATATGATTGTTGGATTGATGATGGAGATTGAACTATAATAAATAAACTCATAAATACAAAAATCTCTTAATAATAATTATAGATTTGTAAATGTTTGTAGATGTATTTTCACCTCTTTTCTCCTCTCTCTTATAGGCAAGGTGAGAGAGTTACAACAACACATAAAATGGTCTTTCTAAAATTAACACATCCATGTAATTAATTGTAGTTAGAATTAGATGGGATATAATTAGAAAATCAAATCATGTGGTTTTCATGTTTTTATTTGGGGAGGTACACCCTAACCATTGATTGGCCAAGGTGAACATCAACAGTTAGCTTGACTGTTGGTGGTCAAGTGTTAAAGGGTAAAAAGGGTTAAAAGGCTAGGTTAATCCTATTAAGTTAAACTGACTATGAGCTAGGTTGACTAGGAGTTATAAGGTGATATTGGTCCCAAGGGTGTCCTAAGGTAGTCTAGGGGAATTTAGAATCATGATGTGTAGATTTTTGGTGTCTACATTTTACCCATTTTTGTTATGTAGCTTGGAATTAACAAGTTTCAAAGCAAAAATGGAGTACTAGTCAAAAGTTTGATTACCCTAATTATGGGAGGAGGTATTCCCTCTTAAAATAAGAGTTGATGAGGTGAAATTGAAATCAAGTTGAGGTTTGATAATTGGTACATAGTAAGGCATGAGGTGGTGATAAAAGGTGGTTGGGCATTTGAAATGTAAATGTGTGCATGAAATGTGACTAAGTGTGATAGCCATGATCACACATAGACTAAGGTTGCCAATGTTGGTAAAAATAATAAGGGTTGATGCTAAGGAGGAAAAGTGACTAGTATATCACATGACCACATTTAGGCATGGTGGTTGGGTACACCTATTAGTCTCCTAGATAAGGTCAGTGTTTTCATGGGAATCTGAGGTAGAAAGTGCTCATATGGAAAACATAAATGGTCTAGTCATGCACTAGGTGGTGTAAAATTCAAATGGTCAACATGGTAAAAATGGTCGATTTAGTAAAAAATACCATGCAAGGTCATCACAAAACATGTGATATTTTGGGTAAAAAATGGCCAATGTCAAGGTGGAGGAAGCTTAATGGCTAGTCAGAGAAGGGTAATATCCAAAAAGTTTGAGTTTTGGTTTAGAGGAGATTTGGTGATTTCCAAATTTGGCATTTAGGTACAAGTGCCTAAAATAAAAATAAAAAAGTGTGAGACCCTAATCATCAATGGCCAAGGGTTCCCAAGGTCAATCATTGATGGTCACCCTGATTGTTAATGGTTAAGGATAAAACCTTAAAATATGGAATATAAAAAGTGAAAATGAAATTTCATTTTCACTTTTGATAATTTGACTCCATGCTTTCCATGATTTGGTAATTTAATTGGCTTGTCACTTTGATTGAGAGTGGTTTACTAGGTATTATCTATTGAGGTGTTGTTTGTTGATTGGTTGAGCATGCATGTTGAGGTGATCATTGAGGACCAAAATGCAAGGCAAATGAGGATGTAGCTAAGTAGTAGGATGGGGGCTCTGACCTCGATAGTGATTAAGGAATGAGGTAAGGGGTGTATTAAGTTTGTTAGTTAATTTGGTTTGATTTTGATAGTTAAAATTGATTTCTTAGTGATGGATTTGGTAGGGTTTGTAAGAGTTTTCCCTAGGTTTACATTTTTGGGTAAATTAAGAAAATTGAACTAATGAAATTGAAATTGGAAGGAGGGTATAAGGTGGGATAGGTGATATTGTAGGATTTAAGTAGTTCAATTATGAAATTATATGGTGTTGGTGAGTTTAGGTGGGTAGGTCAAATGTTTTTCTAGTGATGATCACACACATTGACCATTTTTAGTTAGGCATGACCATTGAAGGTCGGGTATGAATGTCAATAGTTGACCACTAAAGGTAGAAGCTCACATGACCATTAATAGTTTTAAGGACCATTGATGGTCGAGCATTTAAGGTTTTGTTTAATTATTTGTTGATTTTTTTTGATATGTTGGTATGTTGCAAAGGGTTTAAAGGTAATTTAATATTCCTAGTTGTAGGTTTGATATAACGGAATATTTTAATGTGTTCAAAATGTTGTTATAACTAAATGTTGGTTTTGATATATTTAGGGAGGTTACTTAGAGATTTTTGTGGGTTTAGAGTTAGGTGTTATAGGGTAGAAACGTGATGTGTTTAGTTTGATATTTATGAGTAGGTTTTTGAAATAATTATATATTGATAGGTGTAGATTGATGAAAAGGTTGATGTTAGGTAAGCTTAGGTAGAATGATTAAAAATGAAATGTTTGAGCTAACTTGATTATTTTGTAGGCATGAGACCAGATCTAGATAAGGGATTGGGTTTCAAAGATTTTCATGGAGATTCATGATGGTATGATTGTGGATGAGTGGAGGTACATGGAAGAGGTTGGACTTGGGGCCATGGTTCATTATCAACACCTATCAAGGGATGTGACTATGATCATGGCTCTCATCAAGAGATGGGACCTAGCTATAAACACATTTCTTTTGCAGATAGAGGAGATCACCATCCTACTAGAGGATGTGATTAGGATTACATAGTTACCCATTTAAGGGGAGCCAATTTACCACATTGAGAGAAAGGTGTGAGAAGATATCATGGAGCTATTATATGGAGAGGATTATGTTCATTCTAGGTGACATTTTGGTGGTTTCATCTATAAGCCATTATACTAGAGGGCTCTAGTGGATTGATGTTTGATGATGATGATGATGATGGTAGTGTCTTATTTTACATTACTATATTTAATTAGTGGTCATGTCCCATATCTGCTATTGGGAGTACTAGTATAGATGTTATTTAGGAGGACCATATTTGGATGGGCTCTTATTTTACTTGTTCAAATTTATAGGGAGCTATAGGTATTTAGATCTCATAGATGATATGGGACTAGTGTTGGGTTCATGCTCCGTTGTTGGGCATATGAGCATATTCAGGTTTTGAGGACATTAGGGTTACCTTGGGATGGATACACCTAGGTAATTTTCATAATGGGTTTCTTGAGAAGGAGAGGGACTATACCTTGATAGGGGCTAGTGGAGGTGCTAGAGACATTGACTGATTTAGAGATGCCTTGGAGGGTCTAGTTATGGGTGATGTTATGTGGAGGCCATATGTGGGCTAGCCTAGATGGGCCTAGTATACTTACCACACTTTATCATTACATATTTATCGATGGATATATGGGTGGAGAGATGGGGAGATAGATCTTATCCACTTTTAGAGAGTTTAAAGGTAGTATAGACTGATGTAGGGTATTCTAGATTGTTTTTTGAGATATAAGAGAGAGGATGCAGAGTTTTTACTTCCAAAACTATAGCCATAGGATGTAGTGTTGGATAGGAAGAACTTTTAGCTAGAGTAGTGATAGATGATGTAAATTTTATTGATGGATATATAACATTATATCATGATCTATATGTAGTAGCTAATTTTGGGTGGGGTGATGGTGTTCAATAGCCCATGAAGGTAGATCTAGTAGGGGCACAAGTATAAGGTGGTGTCCAAGATAGATAGGCATAGGTAGCATTGATAGCTACCCAAGCCTAGATAATAGGTTTTTAGGGATAGGTGGCTACTCTTCAAGGCTACATCATCATTTTATAAGGTCAAGTTGCCATTTTTATAGTTGAGAGAGATTAGATGAGGACCACCCTTGGTTTAGTGACTTAAGAGAGGGATACCCTAAAGTAGAGGGTAGGGGTAGTGGTAGGATAGGTAGTTCCACTAGGTTTCACTCCTATAGACCAATACCTAACTATAGTAGAGGAGCTATGGTATTATGAGGCTATTGTTCTAGCATATTTGCTAAATGAGCTTAGATGGGGGGAGTACAGAGCTAGTCTAGTAAGTTGTCCATCCATGGCTACTCCAAGGCATTGGGCATCTATAGCGAGTGGACATATAGGCATCCCAAGAGGACCAACACTAGATGGTAGTGTCGATATAAAAGTAGGGGGTTAGTGGTAGTCGCATTCTAGGGGTTTGATATTACATGTGTTGATATGTTGTATGTACATGATTTTGGTATCATCTTGTGCATCAATGATGTGAGATATGTATGAGAGAGACTATATACATTTATTACATGTATTATTCACTTTGATGGACATGATATATATGATGATGTTGATTATTAGAATGATGTGGTTTCTATTTCATGATGTATATTATGATTATGGTCATTTATGTTCATGTTATGATGTTATTGGAGTGTTGTATGTGATCTTTATTTATTGCTTATGCTTAGGTTTTATGATTTGTTTTTGGTGTTTAGCACTTATTATGTGGTGTGTACATTGCTTTATCGATTGTGCTTATGGTTATGGTTAGTTAGGCATGAGATGTTTTTGGTTTATGGTGATGCTTCTTGATTGCCTATGACATGTTGAATTGTAATGAGTATTTTGGATTTCATTATTTTTAAACATGTGGTAGAAAATGGTTGATTTGTTTAAATATTTATGGATGTGATTATCATGCATGGTGGTAATGTGGATGGTTATGGTTATGATTATGGTTCTTTATTATTATTGTTTATGATAAAAACACATGAGGTAGTTTAATCAACAACACTAGATGGTAGATGAAAGGACATAATCAAGAGACAAATGCCATAATGAAAATATCAACTAAGCACAATAGGATATGAATAAGGAACAATGCTTATTCTCTGATAGGGACTAAAAATAAAACCAAAAGTTAAATGGGATTAATGAACATAAGTCCTCCAAGTGCTTCACATGAGCATTCATTATTTGGCTAAAAAGTTGTCTAGACCACATGATGTTAAGTAAGCTCAAAATCCCTTGATTATAGGGGAAATGGGTGAAAATGGAACCTTCATGTGAGACTAGAATACCTCTTCTACAGGTGTCTAAATAGTAAGTTATAAATAAGTCTATGCCATACAAAGTGTATAATTATCAATGCAAGAAGTCTACTTATGAGATCGGAGTGCAGATTTCACCTTATTATGTTTTTTGAGAACTGATTACAAATTTCAAGATTATTTTGTTTTTGTTGAGTGTGATAATGGGTATTACTTTAATTAATGTATATGGCAAGCTGATCGATATAGGAAGCTTCCAAGAAATTGTTATGTTTTTGAAAAATGTTTACTTAGCCATCCTTAGAGGGAGTGGTCTAAGTTTATGTGCTTTGTTTAATGTTTTTGATATTTATCCTTCAAGGAAGTAGTCCACCTTATGTTGTGGAAATCTCAAAGAGGTTTTCAATAGTTGTTCTAGGAGAGTCTATGAATGCTAGGAATGACCCATGATTACTCTTGATAATAAATTTGTTATATTGCTTTGATTTTGCTTGACATAGACTTATTTAGGCTAGTTTAGTGGTTCACCAGTATGAAAGAAAAACTAAAATTACAAGAAGGTTGATTAGTTATGAAGAGGTTTAGGTGACAATGACCATGGGAATCCATCCTATGAAGGTGTGGAAAGTACCATGAGAACCATACATTGGTCAAAAATTACTTAGATAATGAGCCAAATGGTCATACATTGGCTTTGGTATGGCTTACAGTACATGTACTTGAGTGGTTCAGTGTTGGTATTGACATAGGTTTTATGATTAAGAAGGTAGTGGTGAATTTTGGTAGCTACAAATACTAAATCCAAGAAAAGTTTCTTAGTATGAGTGCACTAAGTCTCATACTCTACCAATATGAAGCTAATGTAATATATAACCTGATCTCTATGTTGTTTATCCTGATGAGCAAACATTGCCCCTAGGGAATGGTTGATGGTAGAGATATATAGGTAGAAAGGCTGGTCATCCTTGGGAGGGATAAGGATAGGTGGTGAAAAAGGTACTATTTAAGTGAATCAAAGGCCTTTTGATAATTGATATATTTGAAAGAGAAATACTTCTTCAAAAGGTGGTGGAAAGGTTGGCATCAATTTAAAAGCTAGGAAATGAAATGATGAATTGATTGAAGCTTCCCTTTCAAGCTTCAGAGTTGTTTAAGGTTGGTGGGAGGGATTATGTCTAGTATTGCTTTACTTTTGTTAGGATTAACTTCAATTTTTAAAATAAAGATAATGAAACCAAGAAGCTTTCTTAACAAGATCCTAAAAATGCACTTTTTGAGGTTAAGGTAGACATGATAGTGGATAAGGCATTCGAAGATGATCTTAAGAATGGCCAAGTGATCCTTTTAGAGTTTGGATTTTCTAAGAAGGTCATCCACATAGTCCTTCATGATCTTATGGATAAGGTCATGAAAAATGTAGGTCATGGCACATTAGTAGGTTACACCAACATTATTTAATTCCAAAGGTATGACCCTATAACAGAATGTCCTCCATGGGGTGGTAAAGGTAGTTTTATGTTGATCTTCAGGGATGATTAAGATCTAATTGTATCTTAAGAACTCATCCATGAGAGATAACATCTCATGATTGGATGTAAGATTAGTAATGCAATTGATGCTAGTTAGAGGAAAGTCATCTTTTGGGAAGATAAATTTGAGGTCATGAAATTATAATCAAATGCATAGTCCCCCTATATCTTTAGTGATAGGTATGACACTTGAAAGCCATTAGGGGTAGTCAATAGGTAAAATGAAGTTGGCAGAAAGGAGATGTTAAATCTCTTCCTTAACTATAAGGGATATGTGAGGATGCATGCATTAGAGATTTTACTTGTTAAGTTTGGCATCATGATAGGTGACTATGTTATGGGTAGTGATGGTTGGGTAAATTTTAGGTATATCTCTATAAGACCAAGAAAATTTTATGCTATGGTCTTAGAGGAAATAGGGGAGTCTTGAAGTTCTTTAGTATTCAAAGATTGGCATCATTTGACAATGTAAGGGTTATTCAGAGTATCCAAATTGATATCCATGGTGGATTCATTCAACATGGTCAAGGTATTGGGAAGAAGGCATTTGTGGATTGAAAAATATAAGTCACCAAGGTAGGTGAGAATGGAATCATCATCTTAACATTGAATAGTGTTAATGATAGGAGAGTCTTATCTTATCATCTCAAGATGGGTCAAAGGGATGGTCATAGTCACCCCCTCCTTCTAATACATTAAGGGTCCTAGGTTGATCATGTTGATGAAAAAAATTTAGGTGGGATGATGTCATCATCCTCACATGTATGTAAGAGAGAAGCCAATGAATAAGGGGTATCTTCCTCAACAATGATAGTGATAGGTGTCTTGGGTTGATTTTTATTGGGTAGGAAGAAACCAAGGCCATGTTTTTCATGTGGTTTTATGGTTTTTATGGTGACAAATTCATGTGGGCCATGCTCATATCAAATAAAATAGAAGCCTTTACAAGTACACCAATAAAATTATGTCTTGGAAAAATTTGGTTTATCTAGGTAAGAAAAATTGGTAGTGAATGGTTGAGGTGGCAGAGAGGTGGTAAGAGCACGAAGAGATTTATTGAGTCCCCGATAAATAAAATGGTTTTGAAGGTGGGGAAGTCCAAATTAGATTATAGTTCTGATGTTTGGGTCATATCTTGGCTAGTTGGTAAGTTGCCCATATTCATGAGGAGTAGGGAAAGTGTCCAAGGAGAGAAGGTGATGCTTCCTTAGGGAAAGGTGATAGAATGTTGGTTCCAAAGGGTTTATGATATGGATTTAGTGTGAAGGTGTAGAGGATATAGTTGATGCCTCATTAGTATAAGGGGGTATGATATACATTTTGGTGGTTATATGTTGGGTTTTAGTTGTTAAGGGTGTTATGGATGGGGGTATAATGACATCATTGGGATGGTAGATCATGTTGCATGTTGAGAAAGGACTTGTGTCATCTTGGATGGTGATTACCTAGACTTAATTTTCAAACTTAATGTAATGGTATAGGGTATAGGGGATGCAACCCATGGACAAAATCCAAGGTCATCCTAACAAGACATTGTATTAGAATTTGCCCTCTACAACATATAACAATTCAGGGAGTGTGCAAGGTCCTACATGGATATGAAAGATGATAATCCCCAAGGTAGTGGCCATGGTATTATTGAAGGAATGAAAGACAACTAAGGATTCAAACATAACATTATTTGGTAGGTTAAGTTGGTTGTAGTGTGAGAAGAGATGATGTTTATGATAGCTCCCTTATCAATCTTGACCCATTTGATGTGGGTTTGGTTGATGTAGGTAGTGATAAAGAGAGGATGATCTAGGTCCTTAGGGTGGATGAAAGGTATTTCTATATGGTACCAACAAAGGTGGCTAGAGGTTGGGGGTCCTCAGGTTGGACCTCAGTGGATTTTAAAGCTTCTATTAGTGTTTGGTGCTGATGGGGAGAGGTAGAGATTAACTCATATGAGCTCATCTTCATCGATGTCTGATGAATTTGTTTGAGGATAACTCTTTAGATAGATTCTAAGGGGTTATATTTGGAATCACCTAAGATAAACAACTTTGGTTTGGTTGAAGACACAAAAGGTTAGGTCAAGGTTAGTTGGGAGTTTAAAGAGGGGTTTGTCTAAGGAATAGGCACCTTATCCTTTCCCTTATCCTTATATTATGCTCTCATGATCACATTGATAATATGAATAGAAGGAGAGGTTGATCTAGAGGATTAGCTAGATTCATCTTTACCCTGATATGAGAGTAGAGGAATGGGTGAGTGTTGGGTAGGTATGGTGGGTGGTTAGATTGGTATGGGGATCATAATAGGTTCATTTATTAATAGATCATCCTTGGTATAAATAATGTATGATGGTATAGAGAGATTTTTAGTTCTTTATGTCATGATCAAGTGTCGTATAATAGGAACACATGTGGTGGTCATTGTACAAAGTGGGTTTTTGAAGTTAGAGGGTTGAAGGGCCTAATGTGAGGTAAGGCTAAATAGGAGGTCTATAATAACCAATCAAGAATGGTCAAGTAAGACTTATCTAAAGGTGGTAAAGGTGTATTGGTCTTGATTTTAGTGGTTGGGGTAGAAGGTTACTTAGAAATAGGTTTAGTAGTAGGTGCCTTAGATAGGATAATGCATTTGGTTAATGGCTTTGGTTTAGGAAAAGAGGTTTATGAGCTAGAGGCATACGATTTCAAGGTAGGTATCTTAGGTATTATTGGCATGGTGGAAAGAGGTACATTAGAGAGAAGCTACGAAGGTGTCACCAAAAGAGGTGGTGAGATTTTGGTAGAGGTAGATGGATTCCTATTCAAGGTAGAGGGATGAGGCCCCAGAATGGAGGGTAAAGTTGATGGAGGCAAGTTTTGGGCCTTTTGACCTTTGTGTGGGTTTACCTTTTTATTTTATTTGGTCTAGCATTTGGTTGGTGGGCTTAAAGGGGTCAATTCCACTATCATAGATAGGTGACTAAGTCTTGGTGTAGGGAGGATACCAATATTCTTGGTATACGTAGTTGGGATGATAGGATAGGGCTTGGCTACTATCATTTTGTTTGGCTTAAGTGGTTTGGGTTTGTTTATTTTGGTGGAAGTTTTATTTGGTTAGTTAGAGGGTTTGGTTGTTTCAGTAAATATGACAGGGGGTTGGTTAATGAAAGTAGAATGTTAATATGGATAAGAAAGGGTTGGAGGTTCTAATAAGGTAATGTAAAGGAGACCTAAATGCTACAATAAGGTGGCTCGATCTATGTCAAGGTTGTAAATAAACTCCAATTTATATACTAGCCTATAGAATGGTTTATATGTTGGTTTGGTTCACTGAATGGTCGATCTAAAAGATAACCCCCTAGATGGAGACATAGGGATGGTAACCTTGTCCTTTTCCTCAATAAAAAAATGTGGGTTTGGGATAGGTGGTTCCTCTACGAGAGGAGTAGACATAAGGTTTTTCTCCTTGGGAATGGTTTTTAAAGGAGGAGTGGTTTGCTTAGTAGCTAAAGGTAAGGGTAAGGTAACAATGGTTGGTTGTTTTGGTATATTAATTAAAAGGGTGAATAGTGTCTCCACTATCTCAATAGGTGGAGGGGGAGAAGATGGTGTTTCCTTGGCTTGGGTATTGAAAGGAAGGGAAGGTAATTCCACTACCTCAATAAGTGGAGAGGGTGAGAGATAAATGGGCTAGTGAATAAGCTCTTTAGCAAAGAGTGTGTCAAGGACCATGTTAAATATATGGGTATCATGATAGAATTTGATGTTATTTCTCTCCTTATTGGTAGGAGCATGGTTCAAGAAAGGTTACATGAATATATCAAGGGATTGGTTTGATGGTGAATTAGGGTTGACTAATATAAGATCATCCTTATTAATGAGGGATTAAACAAGGCTCTTAAAAGTGTTGTACCTACTGACATCATTCCCTATCACTTAGTGGAAGGAAAAAAAAATAATTCACATTATATCAACTAGGTATGAGATGAGAGGAGTCAAATTTTTGGGGTGGATTGATGGGAGGAAGTTGAATGATATTTGTTTTCACTAACTTCTCCAAAATGGAAGTATAAGATTCTCCAAGTAGAGTGAATTAATTTTGGTTATTCTAGGTTTAGTCCTTTGGTATTTTCTCAGAGGAACTAGAGGATTTGGATTGGTTAATAGAAAGTTGAGGAACAAATTTTAGGACAAATGTATACATGGTTCCCTTGTTCTTAGTGTTGGTATTGGAATGGTTACTTGACTTGGAGGAAGAATCCTCATTAGTTTTATAGGTTGAGTTCTTGTTTTTTAGCTTAAGCTTAACTTCATCAATGGCTTGGTTCTCCAACTTGTGTGCCATGGTAAAAGTTTCATCAAAGGTTTGAAAGCTTTAGACATGTAGGGTAGAGGAGATATGCTTGGCACATACTCAAGTAAAGATCTTTAGGAATTCAAGTTGAGGTAGGAATAAGGATATATGGTTGATAAGGCTCCTTCAATGAGCCACAAAATCATAAATACATTCATCCTCAAAATAAAAAATGGAATAGGGGTTAGTGATAGACACTTTATTGAAGATATTGATAAAAAAATGGTCCAAGAAGGTTTGATCCAGTTGGGTAAAGGAGAAGATGGAATGTTTGGGTAGGGCACTATACCAATCTAAGGCTAGACTAACTAGAGACATGGGGAAGGTGTGAAGAAGAAGGGCATCATCATAAGTGATGAGATAGAAATCATGATTAAAATCTCAAAGGTAATGTTGTGGATCTTCCTTGCTTTGAAATTTAGAGAACTCGGGGAGGATAAGGCTTAATAGGTATGGATGGATGGATAGATTCATTACATATTTGGTCATATGACAAGATGTTATGAGCACATAAGATGGATGACTCTAATTTTATCATCTTATCCATAATAATATTCATTAATTCAACTTGGGGTTATGTACCTAAAGGGTTATAAGATGAATATTGTTGTAGTGGTTCAGAGACACACAGATAGTGGGTAGAAGGTTGGGAGGTTGACACATATGAATAAGTGGATGTCAATGGTTAGGTTGAAGAAACACAAGGGTAGGTAGAGGTAGGTGGTTGGGTAGTAGTTACATGCCATTATATATTAGGGGTGTAGCTAAATTTTGGTCAAAGGCATGCTTTTTGGATAGGAACAATAGTTGGGTTGGTGACCAATGGAAGGGTGGTAACCCTCATACTGATCAATAATAAGGTAGAGGGTATGGACACCACAAGGTTTTTAAATTGAGTAGTGGTTGATGAGTTGAGGGTAGATAAAGGAAGGCTTTTAGTGCTAGAATTAGTCACTCTTATTATGTACGAGTGGTTTTTAGGAGTAGAAGGTATAAGGGCAGTGGTAGTTTGGGTTGGTTGGTTTTTAGTGGTAGTCTCAAAGGGGTTATTGTTTGATGATGAGGCTTGGAGAGTCAATGGTTGTATGGTAACCATTTAAATGGATTTACTCCCAATGAGATGAGGGGGCATGCCATAAGGTGGATCTATAAATGGATCTAAATCTAGGATATGGTAAGACATGGTCATAAGATAATGTTGTAAGGCCATGGGATTTTTATCTAAGAAAGTAGAAAAATATGCATCTCCTTTAGGAACCTCCTAAGGGAATGTAAGACTTCCTAAGGGGTGAGGATATTTTAATGGTTTGGAGGTATAGTCCATGGATGAAGAGGTTGAAGAGGTAGGTTATCCTGGTGATGGGTTTTGCTCTGCAAGGTCTCTTTGTTGTTGGCAAGTGAAAACCATGGAAGATAGGGGAGATAGAAAGAACAAACAACCTCACTACTCAAATAAAGGGAAAATAATAAAATTCCAAAGATATTTAAATCAAACTTCTAAGAGATACATTAAGTCCTCAAGTTTTAATTAATATCACTTTTCGCTTAAGCCTTATGAAGTTATGTGATTGAAATTGGTTTATAGATCGAGTACTAAAGAGGAAATATAAGGTTGGTTTTAAGTTGTGTTTAGGTGATCAAAAGAGATATATATTAGAATCAATATGTGGCTTGGTATTGGGGCCTATCCCATCACTTCACACACCACAATGATAAGGGTGTTGGGTGCTTAGCCAATATATATTGATATCTAGAGATTATACTCAACTAGAGAGTTGAGTTGGTCCTCCCCTTGGTAATTACCTCCAATTAGGATTTCCAAGAAAGGGTAAGGTAATATATAGGTGATGAAATCCTAACTAGGCCTTATCTTGAGTATATTTGATGTTTAATTAATGAAAGTGGTATGATTGGGTGTGTGAAATAAAGAGTGAAGATATGATAGATTAATTTATCTTTAAGTTAAGCTATGTGAGCTAAAGTTTTAAGAAATAAATGTATACACTTAGTTTTAATCCCAAAAGAAATTTTTAATTTCATTAATGAGCATATAATAGAGAGAGAATGCAAGCAAACAAGAATTGGAGTAAAGAAATAAGGGTCCCACCAAGAATGCCAAAATGTTTCAGTGAATTTCTTTCTTATTATGGGAAAAGAGGAGAAGAAGAAACTAAATATGGGTATGGTTGAAAAACCTATTTTATTGTGCATGCATTAAATCATTAGATTTTGAAGAGCTCCTCTTTGGCTTGTGAAGATGACCTATAGATAAGAAAGCACTAAAGTAAACTTGTTTGTTACACAAATAGTTGGGTAGATTGTCTGGTGATAGCTATATCCCAAAAGAAAGAGATTCCTTAGGGGCTATCAATCCACACATTTTAAACAATTAATCTTATAAACAAAAAAAAAGGTCCTTGCATCAATGAAGCAAAAGGTATTGAAATTGAATACAAGATGAAGCTTACTAAAAAATATGCTATAAATGATTAAATTAGAAATAAAATAATTAATAATAGTGCTAGAGGGTTAGGGTATGCTTCAAAAAGTTAGAAAGGGGTCTGTGGATAGGAAGGAACACAAAAAATTAGGTTTGATTAGGTGTAGGTAGGTGAAACTAACTTGTTGGTTTTTGGTGCTATAGTGATCATCAGTGATTGGGATGATTGTCAGTGGTTAAGGTGACCATTGATAGTCAAGATGATAATTGATGGTTGCATCAACCATCAATAGTTGAGACAACCATCAATAGTTATTATGTCTATATCTAGGTTGATAAATTGCTAATTAATGAGATCAAAAATATGGATTCCAAGAGATGGGTCAAGCTTGGGTTGGTCACGAAAAGGAAATAAAGTAGATGAATACTAAGAATCAAGTACTTATCTTACCATAAGTTGATTGAGTGGAAGATTGAGGTGGTTGATTTTTTGTTGGAATCTATTTTAATTCTGGTAGAGTAATGGTACTTGAAGGCTTGGTGGAGAGGCGGTGACAAATTGACTCTCTGATATGATTGTTGGATTATTAATGGTGATTGACCTTCAAGAAAGAAAATCCTAGATGCACAAAGATTTTGATAAAAATTTCAGATTTGTAGATGTTTTTGGATGTTTGTAGATGGATTTTCACCTCTTTTCTCCTATCTCTTGTAGGTAAGGTGAGAGAGTTACAACAACATGTGAACTAGGCTTTCCAAAATTAACTCATCCATGTAATGGTTCACAACTAGAAATA
Source organism: Torreya grandis (assembly GCA_037957365.1). Classification (NCBI taxonomy): domain Eukaryota; kingdom Viridiplantae; phylum Streptophyta; class Pinopsida; order Cupressales; family Taxaceae; genus Torreya; species Torreya grandis. The sequence continues at coordinate 364,093 of JARHVA010006346.1, read as the reverse complement.
GATGGGCTATAATTAGAAAATCAAAGCAAGTGGTTTACATGATTTTGGTTGGGGAGGTGCACCCTAACCATCGATGGTCAATTACCAAAGGTTTAAAAGGTTAGGTTGAGATAGTTAAGTTAAACTAATTGTGAGCTAGGTTGATTAGGGGTTGAAAGGTGATATTGGTCCCAAGGGGGTCCTAGCGTAGTCCAAGGGAATTTAGAATCATGGTTTTTGGATTTCTTGTGTCTACATTTAGAATTGATTATATTTTATATTCTTCTTTAATTTGAGGGAATTTGATTATGCCATTTTTATTTCTTTCTATGCCACTTTTGTTCATGTATGCCTTGGACATGTGCCCGTGTTGTGTGTGTTTTAATGATTATGTATATAGAAATTTGAACATGTCATTCTATATGAATCTAAGTAAATTTTATTATTACTTATGTATGTAGACATTTGAACATGTCTTTGCATGTCTTAATTTCTTATATTTAGTGACATGTGCTCATGTCCCTTGTATTTTATCCCCTTGGCATATTTTCCATGTCTCATGTGTTTTGTATGTATGCTTTATTGTATGCATCATGGTAGTAAAACTTGTATTTGCTTGTTACACATACCATTTCCATATGCCCTAAAGGACATAATTCATATATTCTTCCTACTTGGGTGTCATGATGGACATCATGCCCCATCCCTTAGGTAACTACCTAATTCTACTCAAATTTATTGTTATATACATTGATTACATCTATCTTGAAACCCTTGTGCAATGTTAGACATAGCATATATCTTAAATTACATACCTATGCTCAAATTATTTTACATCTAAATGTTATGTTTTCACATTGTATTATATTATCACATGGTTATGATATATGGTCTAACTAATACAAATTTTGTTGAGTTATTTCTTTTAAGGATAATTCTTGCATAGGTTCAATAATTACCCTCAAAAGAGGTAGAATTCATAGGGGTCTATCATAGAGATCAGGATCCTAAATTGTTTTATACTATGATACCTTTAAACAATATAATAATTTTGGGAATTGGTCAAGTGTGCTCCATGAACAATCCATTCAAAGTGGACTGTGCAAAACTACCTATCAATCTATGCACCCTCCAAGTTTTCCTCCATTATGAGAAAGTACATACAAATTTGTTGCTGAGATTAATTCCATATATTTTTTTATTCATCCTATAAATTTTCACACACTTTTTATTAATGTTTCAAATGGTTTTAATGAGGAAACAAACTCATTTTTAAATAGGATTCAATTTTCTAAGTATGGGCAGTTTTTCATCACTTTTAGGTTGTCATGTTGAGCAATCAGTTCCATGGGGTAGTGTGGGTATCCCATTGATGTTATAAACATTATATTTATTTCATATTCATTTTTCACCTTCATTATCTAAGTCATTATCATGATTTTCAAAGATACATGTCGCATAAATAATCTTTCAGCATATTTCCTACCTCCATTTTAGTAATCACAGATGTTTTCCACGTTTAAATTAATGTTTTGATCTTGTCTCAAGTTTAATATGATTTAAATCATGATTAAAGAGGTTTAAAAAGGTTTAATATTCCCATGAGTTATTTTAGTCCACCTTGGTCCACTTTCCCACACTCACTATCCACTCACAGCTCATTAACACTTCTAGGAGCTTATGATGATGTCATCCTAAGGTTTGGAAGGATACAATAGGTTTTCCAACTCTTTAGCATTGATTTAAGTGCATTTTAATGCTTGATGAAAACAATTCAAGTTCACTTTAATGTATGATTCATATGGTTCATGTCTTTTCACCACTGAGATGTCAAGGTATCCACCTATAGGTGGTTGAGTAGGACATCAAAATGCTCTAATGAAAGGATGAAATCAAGAGAACGTCTATTTGAGGTGGTGATATGCTCTTTGGGACATAACAAGCTTATACAAGGTGTTGAGGTGGTAGGAGAAGGCTTGATCTAGTTAAGCTAGATGGTTGTGCATTTATGGCCTTCATCCCTAAAGGAGTAAAATAGAGGACTAGAGGGTTTTATGGACCTTTTTTTAACACAATTGAATGGTGTTTAAAGGCATCTAGTTATGTTCACTTGTATCCCTTGGCATGGAAAATGAGAATGAAAATTTTTAATAGATGATGAAAAGTGGAGAAGGTTATTTAAGGGGCCCAAATATGCTCTACAAAACACTAAAAATGACAAGTATTCTCTATAGGCCTGAGTCACATGAGACATCTTACTCCCCTAAGTAACAAACTAAACCATGTTTTCAAGATTAAATAGTATTTAAATTAGATGGGATGTTCATGACCTTAATAGATAATAAAAATAAGATGAAAATTGATGTTGTGTTTTTCATGATACACCCTTAGTTAGTATAGGTCAAAATACACAACTACAACCATAGTGTTGAAGATGTAAACAATGAGCTAGTTTCATGAGTATTAATGGTGCTTTAATAATTTCAAGGTGAACCTAAGGTAATATAAAGTACCTTAGAGATTTTACATGGTTTAATAAGATATTTTAACATAAATACAAGCCAAAATAAAACCATGTGAACACTCACAATCCTGTGAGTAACCTACAACCAACATGGTCTTAAAACAAAGTGTCTCAATCCAAACGAAGCATAGATTGAGCCTTCATTGAGCATAAAAGATGAAATAAATGGGATATGGTTATGTTGTGACCCAAAATGGACTTAGGCATACCTTATCACACCATGATCATTCCAATTGAGGCACTTAAACAATGCTTACAACCATGTATGTGGTGATTGACAGTGATCAATGGGGTGAGGTTTCCTAAGTGTGCAAATGACCCAAGAATGAAACACACAAACCATTTAAAAATGAAAATTAAACCTATAATGGGTATAAAATATATTAAAACTTATATTTAATGTCAAGGTAGGAATTTACACATACATGTACTCTTATACATGCAAAACTCAGTTACATCCAACTACAAAACACTCAATCTAACATAAAAGTTTGAGGTAGAATCACCAAGGGTGAAATATGAGAGGTTATAATGATATAAATATTTATTTTACTATAATATATAATAAAATATTCATGTATTGTTTTTCATCTCCCATAATCACCTACATGAGTGAAAGAATAGGGGTGTCTCAGTCAAGAAGGACGAGACTCAATTTTGAACCTAAAGGGCTTGAGAAGAGAATTCAAGTAGGATAAACCTTAGAAGATGATAGGGGAGAATATAAATCATTTAAAAGGATTGGAATATGAAAATATATTTAAAATTTTCCCCTCAGAATCAAAACACAGTCCTTATAAAGAAGATCCTGCACATACTTCTCTAATAGGTTTGTTTCAGATCTCCGTGTTTTTGAAGGGTTTACACATAGAATAAAGGGTTAAAATTTCATGGATATCATAATTAAAAATTTATATAGACCCTAAAATTACCAATTTTTTTTATAAAATAGGGTAATTACCCCCTATTTTGTCTTAGATAGGGGGTACTTCCTTAATGGTCAAAATTAGCAGGGTTTGGAAAAATGGAGGTAAAAAAGATGAACTATGAGTGGGGTAGATATTTAAAAGTGGTTGGGAAAGATAAAAACACCTAAATAAGTATGTATAACCTTCAATATGGGGAATAAATAAAAAAGGTGGCCCAGATCACCTAAAATTATAGTCAAGAAGACTAGACATAGTGAAGCCTAGTTTTCAAGTGAAAGGCCTTTCACACTTCTGGCATAAGGCATGATTTCCAACTTGTTTTGGAATTTTTGTGAAGTAAAATAATAATTTTAAAATATATATCAATGAAATAAAAAAAATATAAAAGACTAGAACATCAAATGTTGTAGTTAGGCCTATTTGCCAAGATAGGCCTAGTGTCTAAATGGAGGGTCACTTTCAATTATATCTTGAGACAAGATTTACCATTATTTGTAAATTTTCCATAGGACCAATAAAAGGGTTTTACAAATCTTAGAGTGAAAATTAAGTCAATTAAAATCCATTTTTGGTCCAAAACCTACTCAGTTTTATGTAAACAAGGGAAACAAACTTGAATGGGTAACTTTAAGTGCTCACACCATTCATGAGGTCTTACATGGGAGACAAATGAGTTATTGGATTTTATAATGGATCCTATATGCCACATTATTTAAAAATTTTCTCAATTTGGATGTCCCAACTTTATGAATAATTATTAAGACCAAAAATAGGCCTAAAACCATATTAAACCCTTATTAAGGACTAGTCTTCGAAAATGGCGTTAGAGATGAAATATAAGGGTATAGTTTGACACTAATAACTATTTTATGTTGTATATCACTTACCTAATATAATTCACACCATGATTAATTGTACATAATTGTATGGATCGAAGCAAAAACAAGATTTTTCTCATTATTTTATGTGTTGTGTAGGCTAAAAGATGAATAAGAAGATGAAAAAAATTTTGGATGGAATATTTACACTTAATATAACTCCAAATATTAATTTAATTTCATGAATCATCTTAAATTTTCTCTAACCAGGTCATTACTTTTAGCCAGTCAAAACTAGCCTAATGCACAAGCTAGAGAGAAGGGATAAAATCTTCAAGTAAAGTTATTCTAAGGTGCCCATGATTCTTAAAATGCCATGTAGGGTTTTAAAAAGTTTCATAAACTTCCACAAACATATTTTCATGTACAATTGATTCCAAAATTGAGGCCAAGTGTGTAAGGTGCATAGAAGGGTAGTTTTTAGGACAACAGATGATGATAGCTCTATACCAGGTGATTCCAAAAGACCAAGCATGTAAAAAATGCATGGAGAGAATTTATTATATCATATACTTCCATTATAATAATTTTAACTTCCATATATTATTTAAAAGTCACTCAAACATCTCCAATCATGATGGTAATTTTTCTATGCAAAAGGAGGAGTTTTGTACCATTTTGCCTAACTTTGATGACTTGGATTGACACTTGTTGCTCCTAAAATTGAATGGTTATACCAATATACTCTTTAAATTCATGGATAATTTAAATTATTGGCTTTACAAGTGTCCTTGTGACCCTTAGACTTATCTTTCTCTCTGAAACTCTATAAGAGTTGGCCATTTTGACGTTGTATTGGAAGATCCACCTAAGTATGGAAAATCCCTAACAAAATTTACACCTTTTGATCAATAAAATGACTAATTTTTTACCTCTCTCATGACTATTCATAGTGTTCTCTACTTTAATGTTGAATTTTCTTAGTGAAGACTATGGATTCCTTAGCATTGTACTTCATTCTTTCACCTATTTATAGCCTCTTCTTATAGGGCATGTGAAGTGTTCCAGGAGATGTTCATGGTTTAAGTGATTAGTATTTTCATTAGAGTCATTAAATAATTTTTTTATATTTTTCCTAGTATTACATACCATCTATGACCCTATAATGTAATATTGACACAAGAAGACATATTTGGGAAAGTGTATGTTTTAGTTGGTTTCTTGGTCTCAAATGTGGAATGAAATTGGTTGGAAGTCATAAAACTAGTATATCATATCACCTCCATATCTTAGGATTTATTTTATTTATCCTTATCCATTTCCACCCCCAAGAGTTAGTATTATTTGTAGTTAAGTGGCACATCAAGGGAGCTAGCCCTATCTAGAGATTCACTTCATTCTTAAGGCTGCCCACAAGCCTAGAAGTGATTCCATTATGCTACTTAGATGAGGAAAGATTTGGAATATCATAAAATGGTGAAAATTCAAGTGAAAATAGTTTTTATAACACTTTATGGGACTCTTTTTCCAATAGATTAAGATATTTTTGGTGTTATCTCTCAACAATTAGCCTTTGGAGGCATATATACAAGCACCAAGGGCAACTCTGAATACATATTAGTTGGTTAATCAGCCAAAATTATCCTTTGAGGAATTTTGGTAATGTTTTTATCTATGTTATTACTTTAAATAAAGTTTCATGGCTGCCTATGGTTATGAAATTTTCCATCTACAAGTTGGTGAGACATATCCATATTTGCTTATCCCATACCAATATGAACAAGTCCTTGGCCAACCTCTCCATGATCTATATAAACATTAATATGACCTTCATCCATCCCAATATGACCATTTTCAGCCTTTTCATGAGTTGTATCATTATTATAACTAGACTTCTCAATGTTTTACCTCTCCTATTAAACATAATCCTTTCTCCAATCAACCCATTTCCACCTTCAAATAAGAACTTTTGGGGTATGAAAGATATATGTTGGAGATTGATAATATAAGGGGATATGGTAAAAAAATTCCTAGTATTTACATCCATTATGTTATAAATTAATTATAGTTAGTTAAGAAATAGTGGGAACCTATTGAGAGAGCCAATTGGAGAAGGCTCATAAGTGAGATGCTTGATTTGAGTGGTTTAGTCTCTTCCTTAGATGATAGGCTAGAAATTCATGAAAGGTAGCATCAAAAAACATATTAGACTTTGTATCTACTTCCATAATTTAAAAAAAAATCCATACATAACCCTTACTCATGAGCTAAATCAAGCCTATCAAAATCCCCCTTTTTCGAATCATTTAGAGGAGAGAGTTAAGAATAAAAACCTTATGTTTGAATCTAATCTTAATAGGCATATTGAGTTGGAAAATTTGAATATGAAATAATTCATATTAGTAGAAAAGGAAGTGGATTCCAAATCCTCATTTCCCTCTCACATTTCATTCCCATCACCCCAAAAGGAGACTTCTAATCCTAGCATCATGAGCTAGAATAAGATGGTTAAATCATGGGGAAAGAAAAAGGATAAAAACCTTGTTAAGGAATATGAAATTAAAGAGAAGATTGATCCTATACAAACATATCCTATCCTTCCTTAATAAGAGAGTTCCAATCTTAAGATCATGAGTTGGAGTGAGATAGTAAAGTCATGGGGCAAGAAAGAGAAGAGCATTGTCAAAGAGTTTGAAGTGGAAAATGAAGCTAGTAATTCTCAAGTCCCTCCCACCCTTCCTCAAGGAGCTCCCTCTATTCCATGTTAGCCTTTATACAATAATTTTTCCTGTGATTATTCCTATCAACTTCAAGAGAAGCTTTTCCAAGAGAACCTAGAAAAGAAAATTATGGAATTAGAGGTAAAGATGAAGTTGCTTAGTGAAGGTCAGATGGAAGGTTTAGACCCAAAAGAAGATCCTATCCCTAAACACACCCAATTTACCCTTAATTAGGGGAGTCATCAAGATAATTTTTATTTTAATGAGGTATTGGTCAAGTGGAAGGAAGAGAATTAAGTGATTTTGGCTCAAGGTTTGTGCCCTCTTTCTCATGAGCTTCCAAAAGAGCATCTTACCTTACATTCTCCATTTGACCTTGAGCTCTATTTTCCACCCCCACCAACTAGTTCATCTTGTCCTCATCCTATTACCCTTTGAATTGATGGACCTATGGTGTGGCAAACAAAAGAGGAGTAACTGAGTGACAAGGAAGGAAATCTCTTACTTGAGGAAAACATACCTCTTTGGCAGCCTTGTTGGGCTAGATCAAATAATTTCAAAATTCCTAGGCTTGAAATCACCATGGAAGAGGTTAAAGAACTTGAAGTTTTTGAAAATTAAAGTCAGATTGTATCATCTGAGACACACATTAAGATCCCTCAAGAGGTCTTAAGTGATGAGGAGAAGGTAAGTCCTTGTATTGAATCTCTTTGTTTAGTTGATGAATTATGCATTCTTTGTGTTGAAGAGCCTATCTTAATAGAGGAAAATGAATAATATTATGCTCAATTCATGGATGATCAAGAAGACCTCAAGAGTTTTTATGAGGAGGATATCACCATAGGCACTCCCCTTGGTGAACAATAAGATAATTCACAAGATTTGAAGAAAGAGGTTTCCTTTTTTCCAAAGAAGAAGAAATGATCATTAAATCCTTCCTTGCTTTGAAAGACACCATATATGAACATGGAAATTTTCATAATAAATCTTTAGATGAATTTTTTGATGTCATTGGAGTAGGATATACTCCTCTCCAAGGAGACCATGAGCTAATCAAGGATGAAGAAGGTAGCATTGAGACTCAAGTAAGTATGCAAAGGAGAACCAAGATTTGAAATTCATCCTTTTAAGAGGTTTTTGAACTTGAGAATGATATATTTCAAGTCATAAAGAGGGGATATTACCCTCTAGAAGGAACTCATCAGCTCTTGAAGGATGAAGAAAGATCATATTGGCTTAAAGCTTCTAAGGAACATGAAATCAATCCTTTCGAAATCATGCTTATAAAGAAGACAAAATTTGATCATGATAAAGTGAATGGGAAGAAACATAAAACAAGTGATCATATACAAGAAGATTTCAATTCTTTGGTTATATTTTTTGGAGTTGCTTGGTTCTTAATGAGTATCTTGTCAATGAGGTTGGCAGACTTTGTGAGAGGCATGGAGGTAGTAAGGCTATGAGACAAAAGGCTTCTTGACTCATCCAATCCTTCATGCCATGAAGTAAGAGGAATGTAAATATTCCCTTTTAATCTAGGGGGAGGTATGTCTATGGTTAGTTTCACATATTAGTTTTCCTTTGTTTCTCCTAAGTGCCTTGAGCACATGTGTGTCTTATGCATGTTTATTTTCTTTATTGTGTGTCCTTCTCCTTTGTGTGGTTGAGGTAGTCCCCAGTTATCTTGGTCTTGATAAAATTTTATTTTATTTTTATTAGCCCTTAAATGATTCCATAACCCTGATGGAATGATAATTCTACTAGTCTAGTTAGTATACCAGGCATACTACCCCTATGAGTCACCAATTTATTGACCAATTTTGACTTTTAGGTCAAAATAGGGCACCCCTAGTAAAACATTTCACCTTTAGGCATATAATGGGGTATAACATGTTTCCATAAAAATTTTAATAGGTCAAATAGTGTTAATTAATGTTTCACTAGCTTTGGTTAAGTGTTTTATAGGTTCATTTATCATTTAAGTCATTTTAAGCAGTCTAAATGGTGTATTTAATGCTTTATACAGGTTCTTTGATATTTTTTAAAGTTAAAAATTATTATTTCACATCCCATGTGTCCTTAAAATTCTTATTAATCTTAAAAAATTTAATAAATGCTAGGTTGTTCAAAAAAAGGTAGTTTTCTTGGCCAAAGAGAGAGAAAAGGACACTTGTATGGCTTCTTGGAAAGTGTGCCACTTTTATAATGTGTGATTGTGAATCTAATTATCCAAAATTATAAAATACACATTTTTTGATCTCAAACTTCCATTTATATCTGAAAAAAAATTCTACTATAATTTTGTACTTATTAGCATACAAAAACCACTTTCAAGTTTTTGCTTGGTATGTCCAACAAGAAAAGTTTCAAGTCAAACACTTCTAGGAGGTTATTTTAAACTAGGATACCTTAAACTATATATAATAATTTTTATAATTTTTTATGTGTGCTTAATAAACAATCCATTCAAAGTGGACTATGCAAAACTGCCTATCAATCTGTGCACCCTCCAAGTTTTCCTCCATTCTGAGCAAGTTCATAAAAATTTGTTTCTAAGATTACTTCCATAGATTTTTATATTTAATAATATAATTATTCACACACTTGGTTTATTTTTTAAAATCTTTTTAATGAGGAAACCAACTCATTTTGCAAGAGGATACAGTTCTCTGAGTATGGGTAGTTTTTCATCACTTTTAGGCTATCATGTTATGAAATTAGTTACATGGGGTGGTTTGGGTGTTTGATTTATGTTATAAAACTTATATTTATTTTATATTAAATTTTCACCTTCATTCTCTAAGGCATTCTCATGATTTGCAAAGATACATGTCACATAAATAGTCTTTCAACATATTGCCTGCCTCATTTTTAGTAATCATAGATGTTTTCCACATTGAAAGGAATGTTTTTATTTTGTATGAAGTTTACGTTGATTTAAATAATTCTTAAATAGGGTTTAAAATATATTTAAGATGCCCATGAGGATTTTTAGTCCATCTTGGTCCACATTCCCACACTCACTATCCACTCACAGCTCATTCACACTTATAGGAACCTATGATGATGTGATCTTGAGGTGTGAAAGGATAAAATAGGTTTTATAACTCCTTGTAATTGATTTAAGTGTATTGTAATTGTTGATTAAAACACTTTAAGTTTACTTTCATGGAGGATTCATATGGTTCATGTCTTGTCACTATTGAGATGTTAAGGTATCCAACTATAGGTGGTTGAGTAGGACATAAAAATGATCCCATGAAAGAATGGAATCAAGATAACATCTATTTTAGGTTTTTATATGCTCTATAGGTCATAACAAGCTTATACAAGGTGTTGAGGTGGTAGGAAAAGGTTTGAACTATTTAAGGTAGATGGTTGTGCATTTAGGGCCCTCATCCCTAAAAGAGTAAAATAGAGGACCAGAGGGTTTTATGGAACTTTTTAAACATAATTGAATGGTTTTTAAAGGAATATAGTTTTGTTCACCTTGTATCCCTTGTCAAAGAAAATAATTATATAAATTTGGAAAAGATTATGATATGTGGATAAGGGTATTTAAGATGCCCAAAGATGCTCTCCAAAACACTAAAAATGACTAGTATTCTCTATAGGCTTGAGTCACATGAGACCTTTTACTCCCGTAAGTAATAAACTAAACCATGTTTTCAAGATTGCATAGTATTTAAAGTGGATGGGATGTTCATAAAATTAATATATCATACAAATAAGATGAGAATTGATGTTGTGTTCTTCATCATACACCCTTAGTCCATACAGGTCAAAATATACACCTACAACCATAGTGTTGAAGATGCAAACAATGAGCTAATTTCATGATTATTCATGGTGATTTAACACTACTAAGGTGAAACTAAGGTAATATCAAGTACCTTATAGAGTTTACAGGGTTTAATAAGAGCTTTTAACATCAGGATAAGCCAAATTAAAATCATATGAACACTCACAAGCTTGTGAGTAACCTACAACTAGTAGAGTCTTAAAACAAAGTGTCTCAGTCTAAAGGAATCATAGATTGAGAATCCATTGAGAATATAATATGAAATAAAGGTTATATGGTTATGGTGTGTCCAAAAATGGACTTAGGTATACCTTCTTACACCATGATCATTCCAATTGAGGCACTTAAACAACACCTACAACCTTGTATGTGGTGGTTGATAGTGAGCAATGGGGTGAGGTTTCCTAAGTGTGAAAATGGCCCAAGAATGAAACATAGAGACCATTAAATAATTATAAGTGAACTTATAATTTTTATAAAATATATTAAAACTTGTATTTAAGGTCAAGGTAGGCATCTACACCTATAGGTACTCTTATACATGCAAAACTTAGTTACAACCAACTACAAAACACTCGGTCCAACATACAAGAATGAGGTAGAATAACCAAGGGTGAAAAATGAGAGGTTAAAATGATATAAAAATTTCTATGACCATAATAAATAATAAAATATTCATGGATTGTGTTTCATCTCCCATAAGCACCTACATGAGTGTTAGAATAGGGGTGTCTCAGTCAAGAAGGATGAGACTCAATTTTGAACCTAAAGGGCTTGAGAAGAGAATTAAAGTAGGATAAACATTATAATATGCTAGGGGAGAATATAAATTTTTTAAAATGATTTTAACATGAAAATTTATTTAAAATTTTCCCCTCAAAATCAAAACATGGTCCTTATAAAGAAGATCCTACACACAGTTCTCTAATAGGTATGTTTCATATCTCCATGTTTTTGAAGGGTCTACACATAGAATAAAGGGTTAAATTTTCATGGAGATCATAATTAAAACTTGAGGGAGAACCTAAAATGACCAAATTTTTTTATATAATAGGGTAAGTTACCCCTATTTTGTCTTAGATAGGGGGTACTTCCCTAATGGTTAAAACTAGCAGGGTTTGAAAAAATGGAGGTAAAAAAGATGAACTAGGAGTGGGGAGATATTGTAGAGAGGTTTGGAAAGATAAAACACACCTCAATATGTATGTATAACCTTCCATATATGTAATAAATCAAATAGGTGGCCCAAATCACCTAAAATTGCAGTCAAGAAGACTAGACATGGTGAAGCATAGTTTCTAAGTGAAAGGCCTTTCACACTTCTGGCATAAGGCATGTTTTCCAACTTGTTTGGGAGTGTTTTTGAGATAAAATATGATGTTTAAAATCCATTTAAATTCAATAAAACCAATATAAATCCTATAACATCAAATGTTGAAGTTAGAACATCAAATGTTGTTGTTAGCCCATTTTATTTATTGCAAACATATATAATATGAAACTTCCCAAGACTTCATCAAGTGTTATAAAGCCTTATCTAACAAGATTAAACATAATATTTTATGATATAACCTATTAAACTTATTTACCAATGATCTCCATACCAAAATCCAATACAAAGTTAGGAATCTCTATTTAAAATCATTGAAAGAATCCCTTGAACAAGCTAAATGGAAAGACTTCCTCATTATAAAATTTAAGCCTTCCCAGATCATGTCTATAAATCGTATGCTACCAATGATGGTGTTATATATATACACACACACACAGACATATATATATATATATGTATTTATATATGTATGTATACATATATGTATATATACATATATATATATATATATATATATGCATGTATATATATATGAATATGTATATGTATATGTATATGTATGTGTGTGTGTATGTGTGTGTGTGTGTGTGTGTATATATATATATATATATATATATATAAACACACACACACATACATACATATACATATACATATACATACATATATATATATATATATATATATATATATATACACACACACACATACATACATATACATATACATATACATACATATATTATAGAGTAGCATGAATTATGTGGGATGAATCATATATATATATATATATATATATATATATATATATATATATATATATATATATGATTCATCCCACATAATTCATGCTACTCTCTTTGGTGGATCTAATAAAATAACACTCTCCCAACCTCTTATGGGAAGTATTCTTTAACCACCTTCATCCTCATTGACATATGTGAATAATTTATAAAATCATAAGCCTCTCTCTCTAGTTGTACTTAATAAATTCATTCATAAACATTTATTTATATAGATTGATCCACGTTGCTTTACCAAGAATTGGTATGATCCCCAAACATATTTTTAATATCACATAACTTGGGGACATTCTCATGAAACCTATAAACATCTTAATAACATTAATATTGACTATCTTATTTGAAATAACTTTGATCACAAATATATGAATTAAAAGTGTCAACAATCATATGATAAGGTATCCAAAGATCATGACCCCAAATTCAAGCATGAAGCCCATAACCAAGCTAATGTTAACCTTTTTATCTACAAAGATCCACTTCCTAAACATACAAAACAACCTCATCAACCTATTGATACCAATGTTGTTGAAACCATAATTCACTATGTTACTAATGAAGATAACTTGGTTAACATGAATAATATGATACATATAGTATATCATATTTATTATTATCCTCATTACAATCTAATATATATCCTACTTATCAAATAGCTCATGACACCTCTCCTACAAAGTATGATAAATTTATCAACTAGACCACATAATTCAACTACATTATCTAGTTCAACATAGTCATAATTTTCACTCAGTATTCCAAATGTATTGACGTGATTGACAAAGTCTATTAGTTACTAATTTTTCATTCCACCTACATCAAGATAGGATCAACTAGTTCAATTTAGTTGGTTAGTTATTAGTTTTTATTCCCAAATACATCAAGCATCTTGATGTAATATGTCATTTCTCAATTTTTTTTAACTATATTAGCCAACGTGATATTGCATATTGACCTACATATTACTACATTACCCATCTTGATATAGATAATCATTCCCAAATAAGATCAGACTAAATCATCCAACCCAATGTATTAAATTTATATCTCTATCTTCATCTTTTCTACGTCATCTAGGTTTATGATATTAGATACTCTTACCCACTCCCAAACCACTAGATCAACCAACTTGATGTTTTATATTTCTCATAATATATCGAAAAACTTTATATCAATTAACATAATTTAGTTTGTTCTATCTAACCAAACTAAATTAGTCAGTTTGACACCACACAATATTTCCTTATTCATTTTAAATTCACTCTATTCCCTCCTTTGGTTGACTTATTTCAACATTATGCACCTTTGTAATAGTTATGTCTAGATATATTATTGTTTGATGAGTTATATCCCATTACATAACTTTACAATCTCCCTTCTCAAATTTATTTTCTTGAGCTCATGAGTACTTATTCACATCATTAAAACCAATTGATACAAATCTTATTAGAAATAAACATCCATTTAACTCCACCTATGGTGAAAGAATATACCTTTCTCAAGGTTAATGATATTGTTTTACATAGTGTGAAAATTTCCATCTAAGTTGATGAGACTATGGATGCTTATCTCTCACTAAAATTTACCATCACTTTCACGATCCCCAATGAAATCCTACTTCATGTGGATGACGCTCCTTTTTATTAGTATCCAAGGTGGTGACATTCAATAAAAAAGTTATTTTATTGATGAAGGTTCTAACACCTATTTCACCTCCATTTATTTCATTAAGATCCTTAGATACTCTAAGTATAACCTCAAGTATACCCAAAGTATGAGTCAAGACTATGATAAATTCTAAATGTTTCCTCTTGGTTTTGTTTGGTTTCTTATCATGGTTCACCCATCATTTTTACATTTAAGGTCACAATATTTAAATTTTCATTGTCTTATATTATATTTCTTATTCTACACTATACTCATTGCATGAGATTTGTCACCTCTTATGCATGTCAATGTGTTATTTTTTCCCAAAATGGTGTTATCTATAAGAATCAAGGTGACAATATCCCTTAGAATTTAAAAAAAATACAAGAACATGTAATATTTAAAATACCTATGTTTGAACCTCCATTAATAATCCCTTTCCATGAATTTAACACTTTAACTATCTCAAAAACTTTAAGTGAGGCTATAGTGGTCACCATGATATTAGGGGAATATACCACCTAACCTCTTAGATTCTAACAATGATGAGCTCAATGATATCAACATTAAGATAAAAACCTTAGAAATCCTTCCAAGAATTATAGCTTAGTTACACTCTTATTTATGACTTCTCTCTCATAAGAAGCCAATTGATGAGTTTTCCACTTCTATGGTCATTATTAAAAAGTTTTATCCCTACTCTTCCTCTATAAATTGAGTAGTCTATGCCCTTTGTATATACCTTCATACACTTTATTATGATGATGGTTGCACTTTGTACGACCCATACTTAGATGGATATGATCAACTAAGGATACAATAATCCTTCATTATATATCCTACATCTAACACTCTTATAAGATTCCTTCATCTTCTTATTCCATTAATTTAGTTGATATCATTTTTCCCTTTCACCTAACATTATTCCTCCTTTATTGATATCCATAGGTTAGAGATGGAGAATATTCTATTTATTTCACACACTCAATTAATTTTGAGCCTCTTCAGATCATGATCCTTGATCACTCTATGATGGGACCCTATAGGTTCTCTAGAGTTTTCAATCCTTCAAGTTTGTTTTCACATGAGATATTGGCTACATTAATATAGCATACACCTAGGAAGTCTCCCAAAGAAGTATGCATAACACTAGTTAATACACTTAATCTTAGATGATTCAATAATGTGAATTATTTTATGAGGTTATAGACATATCCCACTATCAATCTTCACCTAGAAAATGGGCATAAGAGAAATATTGTGAGTTCTATAAGATAGTTAGTCATTAATCCATGGATTTTTAAGCTTACCAGAGATTATTATCACACCAAAAGACACAAGGATTAGTTCTTGCATTAGATATCATACCACCACCATTAGGTACTCCTATAAATATTTTTTATTTCCATGCTATGGATATGCACTCTTAGAATCACTACTAAGATATTTGATAGTGTTTATATGTGTTTCATCCTAAATTAACCTAGTTTCCTAACTGTTAAAAATTTTCACCTCTAAAGATATCTCCATAGTATATCCCCAAACATGGGAGAATATATTTTATTTGGCATTATTATTCGATATTGTTGAATTACACATCATACAAGTAAATTTAGATTACTTCATCATCACTTTCATTATCTCTTAATGTATACACCTCTACCTTCTCAGTAACATTCTCAAGATCATCCTTAGATAAAGGGGTAACCATCTCCTCAACCTGATGCTTCCATTAGATTAGAGGATACCAATAAATAGGTGTTACATGGTCCTCACATTGATTATAATTTATAGGAGGTACCATGTCCTCTTCCTTATTCCAATATTCCAACATTCTTGATAGAGCTTATCTACCAAGCAGTCCTTGCATAACACTATACAAAAGTATAATAGACTATGATTAGATCTAAATACTAGTTTTACTGAGATCTATCATATGTTATTGATGATGTATGTAAATATTTATATCATAATTATTTATGACATATACGTGTCATATCATATTATTTTTCACATTTTCATATGATTTCATATTTATATTATATATAGAATTTGTTATGCCTTTGACATTTTTATTTATATCATGCTTCTCTTTCATTTTTGAGCACTTATTTTCCACTTTAGTTACACCATTGTTTCCTTTTTGGTTCTTTGTTTTCATTTTAATTTTTACTATTGACCTATATTTATCTTATATAACTTAGGTAGCACCTTTAGGTTTTTCATTATTTTCACATTGCTAATTTTTGCATTAGTTTCTTATGATATTTTGGATACTAGTTATATTTCAAAATTTTTTTGGATGACCACTTACATTACCCCTCTTTTGGGATGATTATTAATTTAATTGGTGTTCATCCTAGATCCCTTATATGTTTGTGTTTCTTTCCTAGTGATGTGACCATCACAACATAGCCATATCCCATTTGAAACTTTATTTTCCATTTATGTGATTAGCTAAGATCATATTCAATCATTGTGTCACCTATACCTACATGATTCCATCTTCCATGATCCCCATCATTCCATAATTTCATTTCACTTGAGGCACATGTAGGTAAGTTTTAACATTGCACACTTGATTGTAGGCAAGTCTATGATTCTTTAGACATCATGGTATTTAGGTCTTTCTCTCTAGTGAGAAAGAATAATATCCCTTGTGTTATCTATATATTTCATCGATATTTGGTTTTTCAAAACCATAGAGATGAGGAATATTAAACTAAAAAATAGTTAAAATCTATATCATAAGAAAAGGAAATGTTAAAAAGAAATTATATCTTAAAATTCATATCATACCCAAAAACATGATCTTTATTTGGCACATCTCCTATATTACTTGAATCCCAAACACCATAATTGGCCTCATGATAGAGATAAGGTCTATTGGGGTACGATAGGCTAGTAGAATAAAGTAGGAGGTATTATATCACTACACCATTATATATTCCTATATTTATGTCACTTACTTTTTCACACATAGACCTAATATTTTTGGTAGACCAACATATCTATAGGGATACTAAGGAATGGTAAAAATGTTGTGGGAAGGTAGGATCTAATTTATTCTCATGTATTTAACCTTTATGAGATGATATATGTACTACACTTGTTAGACAAAGCCTCATGTTCACTAGCTAGAGTGTCTTAGTCCTTGATGTAAAAATTATTAGCCATGTCCACTTGTTTAGTGTGTCTCATTCCTACTAAATATTTGCACATCACCCATGTGGAAACATATATCCCTTATTTACATCACATTTTGTTGATATTCCTAGTGATGGGTATCACTTTTATTTGACTATATATATTACTTACACCTCTTGGCATTTAGTTTGTGAGTTTCATTATATGACCTTATATGAGACCAAGCCTTCCTCAAAAATGCCCCTTCATCATTACCTACCACACCATTTTGATTTCATCCTAGTCATGCCATTAGGTGGTTGTGTTTTATTACATTGCCTTTTAAAACATATGTAAAGGTTGAAATCATCAATCTTTAGAGTTTCTTAGATATTTATTCATAATTTTGATATACATTTTCATTTTCATGCCTACATTTTTTATTTGACATACTTATCTTACATAAGATCACATTTTCATTTTCTTACATATCTTTGTTTCATGTTTTCATTCATTAATATTTTATTTTTGTTACAAAAATTTACATACTTTATGCTTTGTGTCAATTTTACATTTTTTTTTATTTCACTTTGTTATATTTTTTCACATATTTATTTATCAATTTTCTATTTACTTATGATTTTCCCTTTTATATTTTTTAATTTTTTTCACCATGCATTTTATAAATTTTTTTAGAAAGGAATAAAATATACATCATACATCATAATTTGTAATACATCACTAAGTGCTGAAAAGAAAAACAATATTACACAACATGACTCATATTGTAAGGCCCTATTTTACGTAGTACTCATCTTTGAAATTCATGACTATGGGATGATGGTTAAATGTAATCTTGATCATGAATTTATGGTGTTATCCATAACCACTTGAGGCATGTGTATATTTTATGAAGGATTTTCATGTATTTGGAACCATAATAATGACCTATTATCAATCATGTTTTGATTACTTCTAAAAGTATAATGCTCACATTTCCTTTATAATATGTTGCAACTATGAATATGATTATGTCTATGAGATAGATTAACTTACATGATGTTGGATTATTGATCAAAAACTTGTGTATTGGTAATTTAATGTGTATAAGGTTTTATGAATTTATCTATGTGAATTCTTGTAGTCCTTAGATGATTGGATATTGTGTATATTGATGAAGCACCTGGTTTATTAAATTCAATAGCTTTGATTATTAGGTTAGAGGAATTTGATGTGTGCATTGAGTGTGTAGGAATAGGGAAAGGGATAATAAAGGAAAAGGACTATATTAAGTATGTTTATATCACTAAATATCATTACCTTAAACTTTTATTAAACCTATATTAATTATTTGGTTGTCTATGATACCGTCTTCACCTCTTTTTGACTTAGTGTGTTGTTTAAGTATCTAGCCTTTAAGTTGGTGGCTAAAACTTGTTGTCTCATAGATTTAATATCTCATATCCAACATATGAAATTTATATTAGATTAAATCATATATTATATTGATTACATAAGTTTATAATCAAGTAGGAAGAGGAGAAGAAGACTAGGAAGTAAGTATAAGAACATGTAGAGCTACCATGCTCTGTAATGAGGCATGTACTGGTGAGCAGAGGGTGGTGGGATGAATATAGAATTTTGATATGTATAATTCAAAAAATCTATGTGGGGAATCATTTCCATTTTGAGAATGGAATATAGAATAAGAAGAAGAGATATATGAATGTGGAGAACATCGAGTATAAATATCTAGCTAGAGAGTCAAGTTTTAGATAATTGAAAGATAATAGTTAAGAGGTTTTCAAGCACTTGGGTGGGATTTCTATTAACTTGTATTAAAACATATTCCTTTGAATGAAAATAGTTTATTCCTATGTTTGAATCTTTGTTTATAAGGATAATAATGCCACTTGGTTTATTATGACTTTCTTAATGTATTTCCATTATTGTGCATTGGTTTCCATGTAGTTCTTTGCTCAGTCAAGGACCTTGGAGAGGTTGTGTTCTTCCTTGCTTGACTTAAGTATTTTAGATTCTTATTTGAGTGTATAAGGTTACTATGAATAATTTTTTGTTTGTATGTGAGAAACATCTTCATGGTGGAAAAATGTCAAGCCTCTTATGTTGGTAATGGTGGTAGAGTGCTTGACCCTCCCATGAATATCATGGTGGTAGATTATTAAGCACTACCATGCTGAGGCACAGTTGTAGATTAGTTGACCCTCCTATGAATATTAGATGAAATAATTTAAGTGAGGTGTCTTCTTGGTATCTAATATAATGGTGTTTTTTATTAATGTTCTGAAATGTGTTTTGTGTGTTCTCTATATTAATAAATGTTTATCTTCATTTAAATGCTCATCAAATGATCATTGAAATTGTATTTAGGACTGGGAGTCTCTTTTGGGTAAAAAATTAAGAATAGTACTATAGGTCAGTGCAAATTAATTCCATTGATTATATTACCCTTACTTAGATATCTAACCTTTACTTTTCCAAGTGATGTAAGCATTCTTGTAGATGGGAGTATCAATCTTGGGTATGTCTAGAATAGTAGCTTGATGATGACAAAAGGTTGGGTGGTGAGCCTTCCTTCAAATGGCTTGCTATTGCTTGGAGTGAACAACAACCATTAATAAATAATTATTTTTATTATGTTATTAAATTATTTTAAGAGTTATGAATCTTGTTTATGTATAATATAGATGATAATTATAGTATTGATAAATGTTAATAGCAACTAGCTTGCTTGTAATATTATTAAAAAGATAGTCTTTTGTATAATGACCTAACTATGGCTAAATACTTTTGTTTTCTTTATGTTAAACCTATTTGATAAAATAATATGTAAAAAAAATTCCTTAGATAGTTTGGCCTTTTAATACATATTAATAGTTTGATTCTCTTTCTTAAATCTTTGTTATGATAAGATTATCATAAAATCATTATGTTTCTCTTTTGATATAAATGTGAGGTGATATAATGGATAAAAATTATCTAAATATGATTGTCACTCAAATAAATATATTGAGATGGTTATCGGGAGTAACAATATAGATTGTAGGAATAAAACTAAACATTGATTTTATTCTAGTTTGAGATTATGTCTTGTGGAAGAGTTGTTTGATACTTATTATATGAATAAGTAAACTAAATTAAATTTTTCATATAAAAATATAATTTAAAATTAAAATAGTAACTTTATTAAATATTAAATATACAATTATAATTATAAAAAGGCATAAAACCTTTGGATTTGATTGAGGTCTTTCCTTGCAGAGAATCAATGAAACAAGAAGTCCTGGTTATATTTCTTTTGTGAGTTATTTTTTCTTCATAGAAAATAAATGCCATTTGATTTTCATATTCAATGGAATGAATGGGTCAATGTGTTAATCCTATAAGTGTCATATTCTAAGGGTTAGACCAATTAGCTCATTGGATTGAGTAGTTCCTTAAAAATGTTTATATTAGTTGAGCTTGTCTTGTGACTTTGGCTAGTTGACTAAAACAAAGAGAATATTGGTTTAGTGTCAAAATATTATTTTTATGAATGAATTATTATTTATAATATAAAATACCTTGTATGAAAGACATTATTAAATTCAATCACATTAATAGTGATAAACCTATTATAGATTCTTTTTTCTTAGCTTTAACCTAGTCTCATTCATTAAAGATGATTATTGAGTTTTGATTTGGCTCATGCCTTGGAAATTTTTTTAGATTGATTGCTTCTAGATTTGTTTCATTTTAACTTAAGCCAATTTTTGGTTTGGTATTTATTATTTGGATCGTGCCTTAGTTTATCACTATGTCCTCTATTGCATCCTTTTACCTTAGTTACTTTTGCCTTGATAACTAATTCATCCACTTAGACATTGCCTTAGATGCCTTTTAGTTGGGTCTTTTCATGTTATTTTTGACTTAGTCATTTCCATGGATTTTATGAGTTACCCAAGGGAAAAATTAGTATATTCCATTATATGATCAATGTCAAATAAGTAAATTATTGATAGTAATCCACATGTCACCATCCTAATAGCCTAAGGGTGATGTCAACATGATACATTATATAGTTGATGTTGAGCAAGGGGATAATTAGGTTTATCCACATGTCACCATCCTATTAACTCAAGGGTGACATCAACAAGATCTATTATATGGTCTATGCTAAGTAAATGGATCTCTAGGAGCTATCCATGTGTCACCATCTTGTTAACCTAGGGGTGACATCAGTAGGCACCATGGTATGGTTAGTGATAGGCTAGGATATAATTGGGATCCATCCTCATCTTATTATCCCACTCACCTAGTAGAGACATTAGTCATCATAGTTTATTGTGTAGTTGTGAAGTAGCTAAAATATCTCAGGACCTTAGGAGCTATTAAGTAGAAATGTCGTAGAGATCAAAAACCCAATTTTTTGGGTGATCAATGATGGACCCAAGGTCATATAATCATGAAATTTGGCATGCCTATGGTCTCCCAATAATTTATACTTAAACAAACCCAAATAAACCATGTGGTACCCTATAGTGTCAAAAATAACCTTAGTCAAAATTGATTGCCATCTCAACATCATAACATAGTAACCTATGGGCATGAGCTAGAAAAATATCTATTTATCATGTGGTCAAATGAATAATATATTTTGACCTATTGATTAGTATCTTTCACCATTTATGGAATGATAATAGTTGTAGAAATTACATATTTATGTTATAATGGATATGCCTCCATTATTTTTTGTGGTTGGTTATATGTGTTATGGTTGTGTCATTATTGTATTAATAAGAAGAATAAATAGGCATGGAATTTGTGTATCAAAGCTTGGGTTACTACACTAGGAACTCTAGGTAATTAGTTATATCTTTTTGATTTCTAGTTCCACATGGACTCTAATGTTTAGCATATTGATGTGAATAATGAGGAGATAAAATTGAACACATAATAATAATGATGAAATTGGTGAGAATTAACCTCCTAATTAGTTAGGTTTGAATGATATAGGACCCTATCTCTTTTTATCGACATAATATATGTGTGATGTCTTGTGCAAGATATTTACACTAGCACAACATGAGGTTAAGAGGAACTTTCCATAGCATTCACAAGATGAACAAATATTATTTTTGAGAGATAAGACTCTAAGTCCTCATCTTCATTTATAATATTATCAATCTGAGTTGCATCACTAAGATAAGTGACAAGAGAGGTGAGAATTAGATCATCCTCCTAGGCCTACACCTAGAGATCTAGTTAAGGACTTCATTAAACTTTATCCTCATAATTTTGATGTTACTCAATAAGGATTTGTAGTATAGGATTTATTATATATTATTCATTGATGATTCTCATTATATGATTATGATACAAATAGGAAGGCCCATTTGGGAACTCACCTTCTTAGGTATGTAACTATGATGTGGTGGTAAGGAAGGATTAAAATATCCACTTAACACATGCTTCCCTCACTTAGGAATTATTCAAGGAAATTTTAAATCCCATTACCTATCCCCTTAGTATATTTAATATAAGGTAGATGAGTTTCATGAGATTCGACAAGGGATTAACTTAGTGGCATAATATGAGGGTCATTTTCTATACTTGATCAGATATGTATAAGGTTATATAGATGAGACCATCCAAGTTAAAAAATTCATTAGCAACATAAATTAGGATATGGTTGGTGTCATGCACATTTTATCTTCCACAACCTTGGCAGAAGTAGTTGAGAAAGCCTACTTAGCTAAGGAGTCTTGAGGAAAGATTTAAGATGCTTGAGATAAATTTTGAGGTAAGATGAAATATCATCATGAATCAAAGTTATAAGGAGTGTAACTTTCATGTAGGGGAGGTTTGAGATAAACTCAACTCAAATCTATACTCCCTCAGTAATAGTAAGAGAGTAACTATTCTAAATGTGAGTAGAATAGATATCAGTTTAAGAGATAACACCAAAGGTGTGTTGATTCTAGACCTCAAAATCATCAACATCCTAGAACTACATGTACTCAATAGATAATGTAGATGATACCATTAAGATTGATAATATTAGTTGTAGCTTCCTTAGAGTGAGACCAATGAAAAGATGTGTGTTCTACATGAACATCCCCTAATCACTATGCACGTGATTGTCTTATTGGATAATAAACTAATAATAGGAAGAAGGCCCTAATATTAAATCAAATAGTGGATGACATGGGTCATGGACATAAAATTTATGCAATAGTTAAAGACCAACCATCCAAGCACTAATTAATAGTCATTGAGACCATAGGTATAATTCATGGATTTTTTATAATAGTCTTATTTGATTTAGAAGCCTTAGACTCCTTTATTTCTCCATTTCTTGTGGACCATTGTTGGCTTATGGTTGTTAATAAATTAATTTTTTTGGAAATAG